>PVLA01012930.1:0-40539 GCA_004027455.1 Hydrochoerus hydrochaeris | reverse complement strand
GGTTCTTCTCCCAGCTGATGGCACCTGCTGGCTCCCAAGAAAGGCAGGTTGACTTCCTAGTTCCTTTCCCAGCCCATTGCCTCTGCTGGCTAATGGGTAAGGCAGGCTGACTTCTTGGTTCTTTTCCCAGTCCATGGTCTCCACTGGCTCATGGGAAAGGCCGGCTGATTTCTTGGTTCTTTTCCTGGCCCATAGCCTCTGCTGGCTCATGGGAAAAGCAGCTTGACTTCCTGGTTCTTTTCCTGTCCCATGGCCTCTGCTGGCTCACGGGAAAGGCAGGCTAACTTCTTGGTTCTTTTTCCAGTCAAATGATTTTTTTAAAATTATTTTATTGGCACAATTTAGATATATGTAATGATCACATTCATCAGATGGAATTTGTACCTGTACATGATATATCTTGATTCCTCTTTTTTCCCCCACTGCCTTCTTCCTTCAACTCCTCTTCCCCTCATTTATAAACCTTTGTTTCCATTTTATCCTTTTCTCATTTTTTTCTTTTCCATTCCTTCTTACCCCTTCTATAGTTTCCCTTTCCTTTTGAACAATTTCTTCATATTTTACAACTTCTATTATCCATTTTATAACTAAATGGGTGGACCTTGAGACCATATTCTTTAGTGAAATAAATTGGACACACATGTGTAAGTATCACATTGTCTCATATGAGAAACTGAAAGTGTAAATAAAAAACAAAATGTATAATGGATTTTTAAATTCCCAATAATTAGTAATTCTTAAATAAAGAGTGATCTTGTTAATGTTTTAAAAGTAGAGTTGCACATTTAACTCATTTCTAGATCTCAAAATAATTAGAAAGTATAAATTTGAATGTTCAGTTTCTAAACGTCCTTATTTAACTTGAATTATATATGTAAAAAATCATACTCACCACATGCAATTGACAAGTAAACTTGAGAATCTGGCGTCTGGTGTAGGATACGAAATGGAGCCACTTTAGCAGTAGAGTCCAAAACTGAGTCAAGGGTTCCAACCAGAAGACCTGTTACAATAGAAAGACTGTTGCAATAAGGATTTTATAAGAGGTAAGTAGAAATAGTCTTAATTATTTCCCTTGTTGCTGGAACAAAATACCCAACACTTGAAACTTAAAGGAAGGAGATGTTTACTTTGGGTCATGTTTCAGTTCATCGTCCCCTGACTACAAGCAGAGCAGCATGGCAGTAGGGTATGGTAGAGGATGGCTGCTCACATCATGCAGCAAGGGAGCAGATAACCCCAGTGATCTACCTCTTCCAACCAGAACTTACCTTCTAACAGCAAGCCAGCTATAAACTTCCATAAATCAATCAGGTATTGAAATCTCAACCTATGAGCATATGAGGCTTCTGGAAGATATCTAGCTATAAAGCATAACAAAAATCAATTATAAGAAGGACCAAAATGTTGGCAGCAATCAGTAGCAAAATGCAGCCTCTCTGGGACTTAGAATCTAGACATCTGGAAAATAATAACTTGGTGAAAAGTAAAAAAGAAGTAGAACTTCACAAATTGAACAGGGGGATACCTCACAATTCCACAGGCTATACAGCTAGGTGGGGAAAAATGTGAATTGCTGGATTTGAAAACTGCAGATCCTAAAAACAAAACAAAAAACACCTGCTCATTCAAAAATATACACAAAATTATTTTCTCAGACTCATTCATTGTTCTTTCTTCTTAATGGATGTTTAGGGGCTTGGGGACTTATTTTTTTCCTTTAATTTTTTCCTTGAAAATATTAGTTTTTCATTCTCACTCTTTCTTTTTTGTTTCCTTGTTTTTTCCTGCTACCTGTATCTATTAATATCATTTTACTCCTTGGTAGGATCCTTACACTTCTTTCCTCCTTATCTTACATTGCTTATTTTTTTTCAACTTTTTGTTTTTATTCTCCTATTCCTCTATCTTTACTAATATAATCATTAATAGGATATGTAACATAAGTAATTCTCCAACTCTTTAATAAAATTGAAAGAAGTATCTCCAAAGTCATTCTTAGAAGCCAGCAACACACGAATTCCCAAACCAGAAAAAGAACCAAAAAAAGGGAATTATAGGTCAATCTCTTTCATGAACGTAGGCACAAAAATCTTCATAAGGACTTACAAAGAATACAACAAAACATCCAAAAAAATCATTCATCATGACCAAGTAGGGTTCATTCCAGGGATTCAGGGAAGTACCACATATGCAAATCAATAAATATATCACATAAATGGAAGCAAGGACAAAATTCACATGATCATCTCAACAGATGCAGAAAAAACTGAAAAATGGAACATCTATTCATCATAACGACTTTGAAGAAAATACATATAGAAGGGCCATATCTTAAACTTATAAAATCTATTTATGACAAACCTATTGCCAACATCATATTATATGGGGAAAATCATAAATCTTTCCCTCGAAAATCAGAAACAAGACAAGCATATCCACTATCAACACATCTATTTAATATAGTTCTCAAATATTAGCTAGAACAATAAGATAAGAGATTAAAACAGCATGGTACTGGTACAAAAATAGACATATAGATCAATGGACCAGAGCAGAGGATGCACAAACAATTCTGGGCACGTTCAGCTAACTGATTTAACAAAGGGACCAAAAATACACTGGAGGAAACATTGTCCTTTTACTGAAAGTTGCTGAGAAAACTGGCCATCTACATGTAGAAGACTGAATGTAGACCAATAGCTCTCACTAGATAAAAACTAAAATCATTAACAGATCAAAAATCTAAATGTTAAAACAGAAACAACTCACTGAAGGATAACTAGATAAAATTCTTTGTTTAAAAGTATTTTTTATATTTTAGATAAAATTTTTTAAGACGTAGGCAACAGTTTTCTGAACAGAACCTCAATTGTATAAGAAATAACATTAAGAATCAACAAGCGGGATCACATCAAGTTAAAAAATTTCTGCACAGCAAAGGAAGCAACCAAAGTGGAGTGACAACCTATGGAATAGAAAAATATTTTGTCAGCTATTCCTTGGACAGAGGACTAATACCTAGAATATATGAAGAACTCAGATTAGATCCCCCAAAAAACAAAAGATCTAATCAAAAAAGGGACAACTGAAATGAACAGCCACTTCTCAGAGAAAGAAGTATAAATGGCCATTAAATGCATAAAAAATATTCAACGTCTTGCCATTAAAGAAATGCAAATTAAAAAACAACAGTGAGATTTTACCTTATTCCAGAAGGAATGATTATCACCAAGAAATAAAGTAGTAACAAATGTTAGCAAGACAGAAGGGAAAAAGGAACCCTTCTGCATTGATGGCTCTAAGGTTAACTAGTTTGACCACTGTGGATATCAGTGTGGAGATTCCTCAAAAATTAAAACTAGAAATTTCATTTTACCCAGCTATTCCCCTTCTAGGTATCTTCCAAAAGGGTTAAAAGTCAGCATACTGCAGTGACACATACTTATTCATGTTTACAGCAGCAAAACTAATAAAGCTAAATCTTGGAATCAGCCTGTATGTCCATCAGCAGATAAATGGATAAAGAAATTGTGGCATTTCTATACAATGGTGTACTAATCTCCCATAAAGATAGATAACATTCATCATTTATAGAAAAATGGATGCACTTGGTGACTATGTAAAGTGAAATAAATCAGACAAACAAGCTTAAATATTGCATGCTTTCTCATATATGAGAAACTTAAAATATAAATAATTATAAGATTGTAAGAAATAGGTGTTTTACAAAATAGAAGGGTCAAGAGATGGAGGGAAGTTGGAGAGGGGCAGGAAAGGGGATGAAAAAAGTAAGATGTCTTACATACATGTACTAACTTCCCATGACAAATGCAATCATTAGGTACTATAAACATGTACCAATAAAAATAATCTCAAGGAAAAAAGAACCCCCCAATATATAGTTTTATGTAACAATCTACTAGTTTTATTTTTTAAAATTTTCTACTTTAGGGATTAGGAATATATAGCTCACTGGTAGAGCAGGTGCCTACCACTTGAAAGGCCCCAGGTTCCATCCCAAGCACTATAAAAAAAAACCCCTAAAAATATCCTAGCCTAAAGAGAACTTTAGATATTTTTCTTGAGGAAAAAATATACTTGGCATGAAGAGATTATCATGTGCTAATATCAGCAATGTTTGAGAAAATTATCTTTCAACAGAGGAGTCAGGTTCAATTTTCCAAATCTCTCAATTTTTCTGTAGTACTCATATAATACTACAAAAGTTTATTTGTATAGCAGGTAAGAATAGAAAATCTGATACAAGACTATCTGGGCCCAAATACTGGCTCTGTCACTTATTTGAGTCAATCTGAACAAGTTAAATTATTTCTCATTTCTACATTGTCATTTGTAAAATAAAGAAGGTAAAATAGAACCTATGATAAAAGATTGTTGTGAACACTGAATTATTACATATAAAACAATCAAAATTAGCTAATTCTATTACTACATTGAAAATCTTAGGTAGTGAAACAAAATAAAACCTTGATAAGAATGCTTTGGTAAAGGGATTTACAGTTAAACAATTCTTAATATTTTGATTTGGAATTTAAGTTTCTTACTCAATTAATTCCACTTTAATTATCTGATTATATTTCTATTACTTGTAAGAATAAAATTTCCTGTTGTCTTAAACAATCAACTAAACTTTCCCTCAGGGTCATTCCTAAGCAATTATCTTGTTTTATGGTGAAATGGCAACAAAATTCTTCTAGCCATGTCCAGCTAATCTAAAGTCTGTATTTTTTCAAGACCCACTTCTCTCATGAAATCTTCACTGGCGAAACAGGTAAGGATTCTTTCCTTTACTCTAAGTGCTTATAGCATACAAGTTCTATACTCTATAACCTAGCATTTGATTATTAGGGTGCTTATTAAAATTACCTTTTAAGTTTTTCATGTATAATATTTTTATCTTTATGTATAATATTTTTATCTATATTAATATATCTCTGAGGACAGTAATCATATTTTCTACCTCCAGGTTTGTATCTTTAACTTTTGACATATCCTGGGTACCATGCATGGTTCACTGAGTTAACTGTATCAATGGGATGTCTAGGATACATAAATCTCCTTTTCTGGGAGCTTTAATTCATGACAATTCATTTTACTCTATATGGCACTTTGCTTTAACTTAGCATGCAGATTTTTGAAAAATATTTAAATCAGTTATAAATAAAGCTTTTGGCTCTTTGCCCATGTCCACCCACTGAAAAAAAGTTAAGATTTCAAGTAATCTTTGAATGAGAATATAGATAGATAGGTTGGCAGATTTGAGGTAGGATGTTATTTTGAGCACAGAGAAAAGTAAATTACAAGAGTAGAAGATAAAGGGAAATTGGCTCATCTGAAAAAAACAGTAGTGGATATAGGAATAGATAAAAAATAATAGGGGACAGAAATGCAGCATAAAATTAATTAGAAATCTGACAGAAGGTTTTGATAATGGCAGGCCAAAGTGTCAAGAAAAAAGATTTTGGCAATGGCATCATGCAGAATACAGAGGAAAGAAGTTATCTGACATGATAAAAGTTAAGCTGGGGTTGTAGCTGAGTGGTAGAATGCTGCTACCATGTGCAAAACACAAGTGTTTTATCATCAGCACTGTAACAACAAAAACAATAATTGAACTAAAGATTTTAAGAAATAGAGATCAGAAGACCCACAAAAATACTGTGAAAGAGTAAATATAGGGAAGAGAGATGACGAATGAAGAGGAATCACACAGGGTACTGCAATTGATGAGGGAATTACTGGAGGATTTGAAGATAAAAGAAAGAAATAGTTCTATCACTGTCAGCATTGAAATAGTGACTGTGAGAAACTAAAGGTTTGGTAAAGGATAAAGAAAAGAAATAGGAACTAAACATATTCTAATAGTGTCCTAAGAGCAATGTGATTAAAATTACTCAGGAAATGGAGAAAAAGAGAATGTTCTCAATTTAAAAGTAAGAGTGAAAATATTCAAAGGATAAAACAGTGGTAACAAAAGACAACCAAAAGAATTTGAAAAAGAAAAAAAACCAGAATTAAGTGTATAAATGAGCATACATAAACATTTTAATAAGTTGAAAAAATTGTCAAAATAAATTTACAACTTCAAATGAAAATATTTGTTAAAAAAGACAGTTTTATCTGCTAGATTTGACAACCATTATCTTTGAAAAATTTAAATTCTAAAAATGTTTTCAATAAAAGAAAGTTTTACATTTGCAAGAAAATGTATTTATTTTTTGGATTTTGTTACTGTATTACAGCATATTGAACCCAAGGTCACTGAGATGTGTACCCTTGAGCTGAGATTAATCCTCAGTCAGTCCTTTTATATTTTTTTATTTGAGACAGGGTCTCACCAAGTTGCTGAGGTTGCTCAGGGCTTGAATTTATAATCCTCTTGCCTCACATTTCAAGAGTGTTGGTATTACAGGTGTGCACCACAATGCCCATCTTATTGTTGGATTTTTAATAACACTGGCTTAATTTCTATTTCTTTACTTGAAAATCCTATAAAATTAATATAGAATGGAAGAAAGAACAAAAGAGCCAAAAAGAGTTTGGATAATATTGCCAGTGTGGATGCATGAGGAAAGAAGGGTAAGATGAGGTCACTGAACTATTTCTGAATGATGTAACATTTCTCTGATAAGTTCTGAGATTGCAAAGTGGTGAAAACTGCTGGCAAGAAAGGTCATAACTTTTGCTCCATCAGAAATGTTCAGAAGATTATAAATGCCTTATGCTAGGTAAAAATGAAACTGATCAGTTCTTGTAAGTCTAAGAAATTAGCAAGTTAATATAAAACTATGCAACAAATAACTTAGAAGCTCTGATTAGAATATATTTCTAGTCACTTGGGAACTCGAGCTCATTCAACTATAATCTTCATAATGCTCCTGCAAGTTATTCAGGAATTAATATGTGCTAATGTCTGGGTTCTAAAAAGTACATGAAAATGATGAAAACAACTTTGGGTTCTTTCTCATATACCAAGAGGTTGATCATCTGACAGCCTGAACATTCTAGGTCATGGACCAGCCTACACATGGGAAATCCTATAGCTATACTAAATTGGGAAGAGAACAATACTATCAGCTATATGACAGAACAGGAATTGTTCCTGTTCTGTCATATAGCTGATAAAAAATATCAAAAAATTCAAGCCATCCTCTGTGCTACTCTTTAGATCAAAAGTGTCCCCCAAAGTCTCACGTTTTTGGAAATAAGAACATGGGGGTGCTATACTTACCAGTGGATTTGTTCACTGATAAGTTCATAGCTGAATATGTTGTTAGAAGTTAATGCCTATTGGAGGTGGGTCACTGTCCTCCCCCACCACTCCTCCTCTTCCTCTTTACTGCCCTGGAATTAACTACTCTATTCTAAACCAAAAACCAAATTAAATCTCTCCTCTAAATTGTGTCAGGTATTTTGCCCCTGTAATAAGAAAACTAATACACAGAAATCGATTATCAGTAAAGAATCAACCAATGTTGTACATCCTAGTAAGCCTATGGGGGTTTTGGTAGCATTCTGTAATACAAATGGACCCACCTTAAGGAAACTCACCATCATACTTGATGTGAAATACTTTTTATTAAATTTCATAGCAAGATTACAAAAATACAAGTTGCAATGACTTTCAAATAGGTACTTTTTGTAGACAATGATTATTGCATGTGAATGAATACTTTTTGGCTGGATAGAGAAAAAGCAAATTTAGATGAAAGTCATGTAATCCAACCACCAGTGCACTTAACTCTTCTATAGTACCCCTGTCAGAAATCCTAATTCTGTCTTTGAGTAACTCAAGTTTATTTTTCTAATGCACCCTACTGCATGGGAGGGATTTTCTAATTAATTAGGGAAGTCTTTTCCAAAATATGGAAGGATTTATATATTCAAGTGTTACAGCCACAGCCAGCTTCTAGAGTTTCCAAACTATGACTAGGGCTCCAACTCGGAACTTGGTTTAATGTTTTGTTGGTCTTAATTCTTAATTTTTGACCAAGAGTCAAAGTCTGTCTGTCTGTCTCTCTCTCACTCTTTCTTTTTTGAGACAGGGTTTCATTATATAGCCAGGCTGGCCTCAAACTCACAGTGATCTTTTTGCCTCAGCCTCACCAGTGCTTGGATTACAGGTGTGCGCCACTACTACATCAGACTTGAACAAGAATTCTTCATTTTTATTTTGCAGTGAGCTCCATCAATTTAGCAGAGATCGTTATTTTTATACACACACACATATATGTGTATATATATATATATATATTTTTTACATTAAACATGTCTCAATAGTTAAGATGGGAAAAAAAGAAAGGTTTTTTTTACTCAACAAAAGAAAAAAAGGAGACTTTAGGATAAATAAAATGCTACTTGCTTGCAACAAAATACAAAACATATTCAACAAAAACTATATTCAATATGATGGGTTTTCAAATAGGAATACAGGTATTTTGTTTTTCTTTACAATTCTCTGGTAGCTCACTATGTACCTGGTTCATTCAACTATTTGTTGAATGAGATAATCTGAATATATTATTTCTTCTACTAGTCTCTTAATAAACTTATTTGTCAAACATTCTTTTAAAATATGTCATTGAAACCTGAATACCAAGTACTGTATAGTCTGAACAAATGTAGGCTCTTTACGTTCTCCTTCTCCTTCTCTTCCTCCTCCTCCTTTTTCTCTTTTTGCTATTTTCCTTCTCTTTTTTCAGTACTGGGGATTGAATACTAAGCTGCATTGCCAGCTGTTTTAAAGTTATGTTATGTTATGATATTTATTTTGTGATAATGTCTTGCTAAGTAACCAAACTGTGCAGCATAGGATCAAAAAGGATCTTTTTGCCTCAGCTTCTCTAGTGCTGGGAGTATAGACATGTGCCACCATGCCTGACTCCATTGCTTTTTTAATGTAGTTTAAAATTATTAGCTTTTTAGGTCACTACATACTAAGCTTGTTATGTTTTTCGTAAGCATAAGCACCAGCCTGAGTATTTTCTGTCCTGTGCAGATGATTTTTAAAATCTAGATTCAGTTTACAGTTAGCAATTTAAATTTTGCATCACCAGTTTATCCAGATCTTTTTGAATATTGATTTTTATCTCATCATAATGAGTATCAATCCAAACTACAAATTTAAACCCTCTGAAAGAATTTTTGTGACAAGTTCTGAAACTATTAAAGCCCAGAGATTCTGATTTAATTGCTCTGGTATGGGATCTGGGAATCTACTTTTTCCTTAACTTCACATTACAAAATTTCTCAACATATAAAAATATAGATAATATGGACTTTCTATATACCCATTACCTAGTTTCAATAATCATCAAAACTTTCATTTATCCTTCCTGAAGTATTTTAAAGTAAAACCCAGACATCATATTTCTTATCCAAATAATTCAAGTATTCTGTAGTCCATTTTAAAAAGGACCTCAATGGAATCTAACATGCAGTCAATGTTAAGAACACTGACCTATGGGATTAATGTCCTTCCAACTTTTATATACTTGAAAATTTAACAAATATTTCTTTTGAGTATTACATCAACAATGATGAACAAGAATTACCACAGGCTGAATACTAAAGGAATGGTCATTAAAACAGCCTTGGTTTGAAGATGTCATTCATTATCAATGGGCTAGTGTAGCACACAAACTAAAGTATACTTTAGTTTCACAAGTGGCTGCTTTTGTTTGTAAACTAGGTTGAGGGCACTGTTTAAGACACCTCTGCTTTAGCTGCAGAAAAGTCGTAAGTGAACTTCTTAAATTATAAACAAGATTTATTTCCATTCTAAGTAAAACTTTTGATTATATATTTTGGCTAAAATGATGATTGCTGGAACTTTACATATTATTTATTTTGTCCTAAGATATCATGCTTATGAAATCACATTTACTGAATTTTTCTATTATTTTGACTTCATCAAGTGTCAATAAATAGACTAATTAGAAAGTTGCCAATATACTTTGTAAAAAATATATTCAAAATAGAAGAAAGTGTTGTATTCAATAGAAGTTGAGGGTTTTCCTGGTTATATTACTGTTGCTGTCACATTTAAGTTCTTAAAACAGAACTGTTAACAGTTATTTTAGAATAATCCAATAGTTACTATTGGCATTCTGGAAGCTTCCAATGTTACCCTAAGAGTTTTGGAAACAGTTAATAAAATAATTATGTTTGTCTTGTTTTCCTTCTATATTTTTAAAAGAGCATTTATTTGAAAACTGGAACTCCTATATACACACACACACACAAACACACAGAGAGAGAGAGAGAGAGAGAGAGAGAGAGAGACTGAGAGAGAGACAGAGAGACAGAGACAGAAATCTTTGAAAACTGGAAATCCTATACAGAGAGAGAGAGAGAGAGAGACAGACAGACAGACAGAGAAATCTCTGAAAACTAGAAATCCTATACATAGAGAGACAGAGACAGAGAGAGATATTTGCTTTTTAAAAGATTCAGAGCAGGCATGATGGTGCAAGCTGGTAATCCCAGTATTTGAGAGAGGGAGGCCAGAGGATTACTGTGAATTCAAGGTCAGCCTAAACTACAAAGTGAGTTCAAGGGCAGTCTGAACTACATAGCAAGATCCTTTCTCAAAAAAGACCCAAACAGCCCTGAAAAAAAATAACCTCCAACCCAAATTCATGTACCCTGTAAAACTATCTCTCAAAATTAATGGAGAAACAAGATGTTTCCATGACAAAGAGGGGTAGTTCACGACCACCAATCCAACCCTACAAAAAATACTGAAGGACATTCTAGAGAGAGAGGAAAAAAAAACATGGTTTCAGGAACAGTGGCAGAGAGGCCTCACTAAACAGATCAGAGAGTGGAATGAAGGGGAAAAGTAGACAACCAGTGGCAGAAAAATAGCATGGCAGAGATAAGGCAGAGAAGGTTGGCTATAGTCACTAACATAAATGACTTCAATACACTAATAAAAAGAAAACACAAGCAGAGTAGATAAGGAGATAGGATCCACCAAGATGCTCTATATAAGATATATAATTAACCTGAAAGATGGTTTATGGACTGAAAGTCAAAGATGAGAAAATAATACTCTATTGTGACAGGGAACCAGTAAAAAGTGGGGGTAGCTTGCCAAGCAGCTGCAGATTGATTGGAAAGACATTAACACTTTTATACAATGGAGAACTACTCAGCTATAAGGAAAGAAACCTTGAGGCTGTTGTAGGTAAAGGACTATAACTTGAGATCAAGCTCAGAACTACTTAGGTAAATAGCGGGCTGCCTCCCTAATCTAAAAATAAAGGAGTTAGTGGGATACAAAATGTACAATGTACAATGTACCCTGTGAAAGTGAAAGGGGAGGAATTTTCTAAAAAGGGAAGGCAGAAGACATTGTTAATCTTGCATCATGATTTGAAAACCACATTTTTCTCATTGCTCTGTTTATTTTGGTTTTATTCTGTTCCAGTCTGTGTACTTATACTAGATTTGAGAGCACAGACAGCTATTCCAAAAATAGCAGGATATACTATGGTAATCATCTTTAATTTCCTATTAACTTAATCTGAAGCCCTGTATTACTTACACTGTTTCATTATGAGTGATTTTATTTGAATCTGATCTTTTAGATGGCTGCCTTGTCTTGACTGATTATATTTGAATCTTCTTTTTTCATAGTATCAAGTCTGAGAATATAGGGAACTACTCTGAAGACAGTAAGATTCACTATGATACCCTTTCTGGATTGACTATCACCCTCTTTTGAAGTCCTACAATGTCTCCAATGTTTTGTTTTTATTGATTTTGTTCTGTACTGCTATGTTCAATTTTATTGTGCCCAATGATATGGGCAATTCTATTGAAGATAACAAGAGACATCATGGTAACCATTGTAGATCACCTTGTATTGTGGTTTTAAATCATGCACTATGTCCGTCCTTTTATTTTGAATGACCTCATTTCTCATCTGGTTTTATTCTTTTCAAAATAAAAAAAAAACACCCAAACAAACAAACAACAAAAACCCCAAAGAACCTCACAAACAAAACAAAACACCACCAAAAATAGATTTAAAACATTTTTAGGGAGGCAACTGATGCCACAAATTGCAGACTTAAATATCTTGTGGGGGAAAAAGAATGAATGGTCAATCAAATTTAGCTACATTCCTAAAGGTTAAAATATAGAGAAATGGAATGGTGATTTACAGCCACTTCTAACTCTTCAAAACTACACACTAATGCACAAAAAGAGAGCCCTTCAGAAAATTATTTTTAAAAAACACACAATTCCAGCGCAAGGCAAAAAGTATGACAGAAAATAAACAAACTCATATGCAGTATCATACTTTGCAATATTATTTAGAAAAACTAAGCCAGACCATTGTTTTGGTTAGTTTAAAATAAGAGGACAATTAAGATAATAAAAATCAGGAAATATAATTATTTCTTTCTTTAAAATTTCACATTAATCTATATGTGACACATGTCTATCCCAGCACTTTGGGGGGTTGAAGCAGGAGGATCATAAATTGAAGCCCAGTCTGGGCAATTTAGTTCCTCAGTGAAACCCTGTCTCAAAAAATATAAAAGAGAGTACAATGTATGTAGCTCAGTGTGAAGGCCCTGAGTTCAATCCCTTGAATTGAAAAAAGCAAATCAAAACAAAAATGAGAAACCCTTCATTTCTTTACACTGGAGTAAAGAAGTTTAAAAATGATACCCTATACCCCAAGACTCAAAACAGCAGTAGAGGTTAAAAAGGTTTAATTCTTTTATCTCTTTAAATTTGCATCTCAGGGTTTCCTCTGGTATAAATCTGGTTTAAATCTGCATCTCTGGTTTCCTCTGGGCATTGTTATCCCAACAACCATTTTTTTCTAATTGTTAAGAAAATTGTATCTTGAGCCTCATATTATTTTCAACTCCAAATAAATAAATAAAACTGTAACATCTACTGTATCCCAAACAACTGTCACATTTTCTTTTGTAGTATCACATTATTCTTCCCATTGAGAATGTCTTTCCCACTTCCCCCTACCAATAAGATGTTGTTATACTCATTTAATTAAAAAATAATCCAAACTGTTTTTTGGCAAGATGTCTAAAATTGCCACACCAGAATTCTGCCACCAATATACAACCTGTTTTTAATAATCACTCCTTTTACAAAATATCTGCTTCATTTATCAGGACTTCTAATCAACACACATTACACCAGAGCTGGCCTAGGAAAACTATTTTGGTGGTCTGTAATACCTTCTTTTTAATGGAGATATATACTCCAACAAAACTAGGCTGACAATATTGTCTACCTAGAATTATCTCTATTTGTTCCCAAATAAGTACTTAGCTCATACACTCTAGTCCCTCTGGTCTCTGCTCATAGGACATTTTCTCAGAGCAATTTACTTGAAATGTCAGCTCCCTCTCTTTTCTATCATGTTACCTTATGCATTCTTCTTCATACTACTTATCATCACCAGTCATATCATATAATATTTATTTGCCTCCCTCAACTAGAATGGTAGCTCTGTGGGAGTATGGATTTTTCTTTCATTGCATTATCACCAGCATGTAAAACAGTGATTGCTTTTTAGAAAGCACTTACTAAATACCCGCCAAATGAATGTATTATATCTCATCACATTTGGGATTGTCTATTGTCTTTTGTACTTATACAGCAAGGGCAAAGGCATAAAACTGGGCAAACTTTCTAACACAAAAGCAATATAAAATCTTGTCATGGTTGTACAGCAACATGGTAAATATTATAATGCCTTTTATTATCATTTTTAACTTACTTTATATCCATAGTACTTTCACAACTGCTGATAAGCAGTATGAGTTTTTACACCAAATAAGTAGTTATTTTTTCTTCAAGCATTATGTTTTGAAAAATACAAGGGAAATCAACGTTATATCTATCTATCTATCTATCTATCTATCTATCTACCTTTCTATTTATCTATGTTGTTCAATACCATACAGCAAGACAAGTGATGCTTATATCTATAGAAGTACTATTTGATAACTTCTAGGTTTTGGACAATCATAAATCAAAAGGAAATGCTGTTATTATAAATTATTCTAATTCTTATATATTATAATGATTACAAACTATAAATGCACAATCAGCATCACACTAAAATTCTTCAGTGATTAGCCATCACTGTTTTGCTTTTGCATCTTGAATATAACCAGTGTTACCATTCCAAATCAAAATCTATTTCTGCATAGAACATGGGAAAAGGATTACTAGGGAAAATAGTGCATGCACACACACAAACACACACTCTATCCTTTGGTCTTCCAGCCCAGAAAATGGCACTTAGCATCTTATCCTTTCATAATGTATAAATGAATGCAAGTATTTTTATAAAAGAAGCAGGGTTTCTGTTTAGTGGAATCACTGAATTTGGTGATCTATTTACACATCTTTATATGTTGTTATACATTTGGATTATTAAAAAGAAAATTTCACAGGGCAACATGTAAGGAGGCAAATAATACTGTGTTCCTTTTCCACCCTGGAAATCTTCATCCTTGCAAAATCAAGTAAAAAATTGCCTCTAACCCAGCATAAGACTAATTTTGTCATCAAGGCATACAAACATGGATCTGGCAGACCCATGTTTATTCTTTGGAATATTTCTATTGGTGAACTAGTAATTTTAATTTTGTGAGTTGCATTATATTAAACAGTAAGTACTTAACAGGAAAAAAAATCACAAAAATAAAGTATTGAATTTTTAGTATTTACTGAGTATTTATAAAAAGTCATCAAAATTTTCAACATTGACTGTTCTTTGGTGTACAAAGTCTAAAAAATAACAACACAAATAAAAATTCTTACATGAACTACAATGAAAATACCAAAAATACTCTATAAAAAAACCCTTTACTTCAATTATCATATGTAAAGCAGTCTAAGCACATGACAGTAGCGTGTTTCATACACACGTATCACTTATACTGACAGCAAGTGTGTTTCTGTTTCCTGGTCTTTTTGTAGCGCATATATGACATCTCAGTGGTCCTACTGTTTTGTCAAGAGGTTCTTATATAGTGTGCACTTCACAAGAACAGAACATATCAATAAAATAATGTATCAAAGTCTTACTATGTATTGTGCTGAATAGACATTGATATTTTCACATCAGCAGTGTACTTGCTTTTAAAACCTAAAACATCAGAAATGAAATCTCAAACTTGCGGGGCCGACTAAGAAAGCAACAGAGCCTTCCTTCCTGGTAAGCAGAAGTGTAAGCAAGCAGGGGCACACCAGGGAGAGAACAAGTCAGTGTTTCCCAAGATCCAGCCATTTTGGAACTTGGAGGACCAACCAAGAAAGCAACAATCCCTCCTACCTGGTAAGCAGGGGTGCAAGTGAGCAACGGGTATACCAGAGAGAGAACAAATCAATGTCTCCTGAGATCCAGCCACGTTGGAACTTGGGGGGCCAAGAAAGAAAGCAACAAGCCCTCCTTCCTGGTAAGCGGCAGCAAAAGCAAGCAGCAGGTGCACCAGGGAGAGAGCAAATCAGCATCTCCCATGAGCCTACCTGCACAAGGGCTGAGAATCAAACATCCCATGCCCCCACTTCCCGGTTAGCACCTGGATGGTGTCAAGGACAGCCAGAGTTGATAGCGAGTAAGGCACTTAAAACAACTAAATGCTTGTATTATTGGGTTGATTATGCTGACCTCGGGCCAGAGGTCTGAGCATCTCTTGGGAGGATGACCCTATGCAATATAGCAAATATGGGGGATTTCTTTCTATCTTCTCTTTGAAGGAAAATATTGTTTTCACTGTCTTCCTTTGTTCTGATTAATTGTTTTGCTCTATTCAATATTCTGCTTTGATAGGTTTTATAGAGTTCTGTTTTTGGTTTGATTTGGCTATACCTGATTGAATGGACAAGTATTGTGAAGATAACAAGATATACTATGGTACCTATGACTGTTACTGCATTATACTGCTCTGAAATTCTGTACTAGTTTCACTGCATTGTCTCAATTGGCTTTGTTCTGTGTTGTTTTGTTGTGCTTTACTATCTTCAAAATAAAAAAATAAAAAATAAAATAAAAAAGAAATAAAATCCCATATAAATTGCAATGAAAATACTAATAGAATTCTACCACAAAGGTAAGTTTTGCGTCTATTGTCACACCCAAGGCAGTCTTTACACACAACTGCATGTTCCATGCACATGTCTCACTAACACTGATAATGTGTGCTTACTTTTTCTTTCATATGTGGCAGTCTTGTCACCTCTCTTCCCTTTCTGTTTTGTCAGGATCTTGTTACTATATTGTACAGCATGCATTTAGCAGGGAACTAAAATATTAATAAAATAAAATATCAAATATGTAATGAATGCTTAGAATAGACATCAACATTTTCACATCAGCTGTTTATTTGCTTACAAAACCTAAAAGATAACATCAAAAATAAAAATCTATGTGAAATACAATCTAAACACAACTGAAAGTCTATCATAGAAATAGGCTCTGCAAAAATCTATGTGAAATACAATCTAAACACAACTGAAAGTCTATCATAGAAATAGGCTCTGCTTCAACTGTCACACCCAAGGCAGTCTTCACACAAAACATGTTTCATACAAAAGTATTGCTTACATTGATCACACGTATGTTTTGGTTTCCTGTACTTTCTTGTAGGGCATAGGTGACATCATTTTTGTTTTCCTGTTGTAGCAAGTCTTCATGATGATGAGCCTGTCTGTTCACCTGTCAGCTCACCAGTGTGCTCCGTAATATTTTTTGCATATTTCCCTGGGCAGAAGCATTTTGTCTAGTACAAATGATCTCTCATGAGCTCCAGTCCCAATCCTCTAAGAAAATTTCTCCATCATATTTTGCATTTGTTATTTTCTTAGCAAAGTATCAAACAATCTATGCCGCACATTTAGTTAAGGTTGAGTAAAACACAATCATTAGCCAATGCTTTGTGTTTTAAGAGACATTATAGTTGGTGGATAATGTAGCAACATTTACTTCATGCCTGGTTTTGTTGTAGAAAGTTCCCATTTTAGGTTTCCATTTTGTCAAAGTTTCCCTATCAATATTTCCATCATGGTGAAATGCTGACATCAGCAGATTCAGTTGGTTTTTCTTTGCCATATACAAGACCAATGTTATATCTTTCTGAAGTCCAAAGGTTGTAGCATATAATTATCTGTTTTGAAATTTCAACATTTCATTTGGAATTTCTGCTTTGTTCCTTCATACAGCTCCTGTGCTGCTCAACTTGTGCTCTGTTAGCAAATGTAACATCAGTTGGACACTGGTAAACCAGTTGTTAATGCCATATTCTGCTTTGGAAGATGGGAGCAACAAGTCTGTTCACAATATCATTTGATTTATTACTATATAAATAAGGACCTGATGGCTGAGCTCCCAATGAATGCCTAAACCGAAAATATAAAAAAAAAAACTGCATCTGCAAAGGCATAAATTTTTATGCCATATTTTGACTCATCATTTTCAATGTCTTTCACATTCCTGTAATATCCATGAGAAATCCTTGCTAAATACAGCAAACCCAAGAATGCTTTCAGTTCAGCTACTGAAGTGTCAAAATAAATATATTTTTAATATGGCTATTGGTATATACAAAGCATTTTACTTGCATTTCAGCCTTTGTGTGTTTCACAGTATCTTCCAGCATTTTGTCTGTTTTAATTTCCAACATTGAATGGCAGTGTTAGTATTCTGTCAAATACTTTTCACACTTGCCAAGAGCCTCACTATATTTTCGAACCTAATTCTAACATTGGATTATTCTATTTGGTTGCATGGACATTCTAAACATTTCAACTCACATTGTTTTTTCTTTATGATCTGAAATAAGGAGGTTTGTATTCCCTCCTGTGTCTGTACCAGATGATTGTTACTCCATTTCACTGCCACAGGAACTTTGACTCACATGACCAACATCAAAGTCATCATCATCATCATTGATCAATCCACACCACTTTTCTGTTATGAATGCATGTATTTTACCATAATGAATGACCTTCATCATACATGCATTAGTAATCTGATGATGCATGTTTGACCTCCAAAACTTGCAAATCTGGTTTTTCATGTGTCATTATACTGAATTGGGCTTTTACCAGAAAAATGAAAAATTTTTTAACAAATCCCAGAATGTTGTGGGTCTATTGGACCCTCTGTGATGCTTGAGTGAACATATGCAAAAACTATTACACAGAGCATAAAGCTGGCTATTTATCCTGTTTTGGCACTTTTGCAGATAACTTGCTGTTCATCATACCAAGTAGGTAAACACATAGTTTGCTTCCTGTATTCCTTAGGAAAAGTTACTAAGATATACACCTAGCTATTATAATGCTAAAATACAAATTTATTGTAGAAAAGTATGGGATAGGCTCACAGGAACCAGTCTTATGCTCCTAAAGATTTCATTTAAATAAGAAGGGGAAGCCTTGCAGGAGTCTTCGAGAAATGGACAATCAGCGTGACTACTATTTCTTTTCCTGGTAGTGGAAGGATTGCTCTCCAACCTACAATTGTGTCTGTTGATAGTTATTGTAGTCAGGGGTTGTGAGGAGAACAATTAGAATCAGGACACAGAATTTATATTATTTTATGTTGGTCACCCAGAGTTAAACAAAAGAAAGTGCAGGAAATCTGTCCACAACCCTAATGACCTAGAATATTCAGCCAAGCGCCTGGATCTCACAGCAATGTCCTGCATGAGTTCAGATGAAAGCCCATGACAATTGGAGTCCCACAAGTCCAATTTGAGGTCTAGAGTCCACAAGAAGGACTCACACCAGTCTGTTTTACAGATCTGCCCTGAGAAGGCCCAACGGTCAGCAGTCGAAGCTAGAAAGTCTATGCCAGCAGGGTAAAGGAGCTGTGCTTTTAGTTTGAGGGTTTTATGTTGGAGCCAAGAAGTCACGCTCAAAAAAAGACCAGGGCTGTCCTGAAAAGTACCACAGTCTTTGTCAACAACACAGAGCTACTCTGGTGATACTGTCGAATACATGCCAGAAAGCCAGTGTGATGAGTTTCTCCTGGAGATTAAATAGCACACTTCTTCCCCTCTGGAGCCAGGAAGCAATGCTCAATGTAAGGAACAGAGCTCTCCCAAAGTGAACCACAGCCACTCTCACCACAAGGTCCTGAACTCCTCCGATGACAATGGTGGAACTCACACTGTGGAAGCTAGTCATGATGAACTCCTCCAGGAGAACTAAGGGCTCAAACAGCAACATGTAGAAGAACCCACAATGTCTCACTTATCTTCTCCACATCTCTATTTATGATGGCAAATTTGCTCAGGTGTAACATCTACACTCAGCACCATGCTGATTTAATTCAACTGGTGTTAAGTTGACCATCAGTTTTTAACCCATAACAATAGTCCCTCACCCTTTCCCCCACTCTGTTTGCTCCTGGATTCCTTCCTTCCTTGTCCATGGACTACAAGTGATACTGCAGTTCACCTCAGGGCCATGAATCCTCAAAAGTTAATGATGTATATTGTGTGTGGAAGGTTGGGATTTTTTGGGGGTGGGGGAGTGGTGGGGTATAGAGATTTATGATAGAAGTAGACAATGAATCAGGTAGACTTCATTCTAATGAGACTTAAATGCCATAATGGTGACCATTCTTCATTTTTCAAACTCTCCTATAAGGCTGCCCTTTCTTATCCAGAGATCTGTAAGTGTAATTTTTTAGTTTATTTCATAGACATCAAGATGTTAAAAAAAAAAAAGACATTCTATGGAGGAACGGGGCAAAAATGCCTTCCCTTTAGGTTGTCCAGTGGGATTTTCTTGTAGTAAGTCAAAATGATAATTTATTAATTTACAATTTGAAAATGACAGGGAAAAAGGGAGGAAGAGAGTCAGGGAGGGAAGATGAATAAATGAATATGAGGGGGTAGAGTTTTTGTTGCCTAAAATGAAATGCTATATCTACTATCATTTAGGCACCAAATATTTTCCCTTTCTTTTTTGTGGTGCTAGGGGTTGAACTGAGGAGGGTTTTCAACATGCTAGGCTAATGTTCTACTACTGAGCTATATCCTCAGCCTTGGGCACCAAATATTTTATCAGATGGTTCTTTTGTGAGCATACTATTTAGAATATTTTGCTAATAAATACATACTGCCAACATTTTCAGAGTTGGACTCTTTGAGCTGGAGGTGGAGGGAAAGAGGGAGAAAGGATTTATATTTTCAAGGGATGGTAATTGAGGGCTATTACTTACTTATTGGTATTTTTGAGACAAAGTCTTGCTTTGTAGTTCAGTTTCGGTTTTTGAGAAAAGATCTCTCCTTGAACTAATTATATTACCCAGGGTGACTTTGAATTCATGGTGATACTCCAGCCTCACCTTGAAAGTGCTGGGATTAGAGTGCAGGCATTAAAGGTGTGTGCTACCACACCCACTATTAAAGAGGTTTTTTGTTTTTCAGAAGGCTACCTTATTGCTTAATATATATGTATGTATGATAAATCACCTACACAGTGTTTTATAAAGTTTATATAAATATCACAAAATGAATAGCTTATTTCAAATGACACCAAGATGAAAGAGGAGACAAGGAAACAGAATATCTAAAAATTCTCCAATTTATTATTTCCTTGTTTTGTTTTACACTAGAAAAAAGATCTGATGAGGGTAATTATCAATCCCCCATCCAAGAATCTGTTTATACTATTCAGACATGGAAAATTCTAAAGTAAAATTCACACAACAAACTATCTAAATTAAAGCTTCCTTATTGACAGTCCTTTCCAAATCCTACCCACTAGAGTACTTAATAGAATATAGCTAACAGAGATCTAAATATGGTGGATAAGTTAGCAGCAAAATACAGAGCCTCTCTCAGAGAAACAACTCAGATGCTGGAATAAAACATCCTGGAGAGGTCCAGACAGAGGGAGATGGAGCCTCTTGACCTAGGAAGAAACTAAAAGGAAAAAAGCTGGTCAAACATGCAGTTCCAGGGCAACCATTGGAGCAGCTAAGATTAGTAGCCATGGCGCTTTTGGTGGAGCTGCCCAAACTCGTGCCCGCTGCTACTTGCCGGAGATGTGGTCATGCTGAAATCGGGGATTGGTGAGCCCAACAAAGAGCAGAGCCAGTGAGGGACCTGCACTAACCCCGGTGCATGCTCAGAATAAGACCCCCTCCACAGGAAAGGGGTGGCCAACTGGATGGCATGTTGGAATTGGGCAGGACAGGCATGAACAAGGAATGGTAATGACTTCAGTTGGATGCTGCCTACCCAGAGCAAGATTGGTGCGATTTGCTTGGCCTGGGTCATGCCCCTGGCTAGGATCCAATAAGCTGTCCCAAACTGATTCCGTACACACGGCATACACTAATGTGGTGAAGGCCCCTGCAGGTTGACTGGCTCAGAGGGGAGAGGCCAGTATATGCCGTCCCTGACTGCCCCTCAATGACCAACGACAAACTGGAGAGAGCAGAAATCCCTTGCCAGCATACTTCAGAAAAACCATAACCAACAAGGAAAGGGGCTGGGACCTCCACTATACACATGTATGGAAGAAACCAAAAACAGGACAAGAGAAAGAAATAAGAAAAAACCTCCAGCCCCCAACCCTGCAAATATTGATCCAGGAGAGGTAAATACAAAAGAGATTGAGGGCAGCAAACATGCAATATCAGACACAGCATCAGTGGACATAAAGAAATATCTTCATGACATCATAGACGAGCTCTAAACTGAAATATTAATTCAAGTAAAGAAAGATATAATAAGATTAATAAAAGAAATGCTAAGCAGCTCTCAAGAAGACACAGAGAGAAGAATGGAGGAACACATAAAAGGAGAGAAATGTTCAATGAAGAATATGAAGAAAACCTAGAGTATATGAAGCAGAATCAAAGAGATTACCAGGAAATTAAAAACTCCATTAAAAGCCAACAAAACAGCTTGAAAGAAACTTTAAAACTTGAAGACAGGTTTGCAATGTGTGATCATGAAAGGTAAGATCTCTTGAAAATAATAAAGAAACAGGCAGTAACAATACAAAGGCTAGAAGATGATAAGAGGATCTATAACTGAAGAATAAAAAATGTGAATGAAGAAGCAGGGTTAAAAACAAAGGAAATACAAAGGCTATTCACAGAAATAATTAAGGAAAACTTCCCAAGCATAGGAAAAGCAAATGATATTCAGATGTATGAGGCATAAAGAACTCCAGCTACCTACAAACAAAACAGAGCTTCACCCAGACATATAATAATCAAGATCCCAGAAATTCAATACAAGAACAGAATACTAAAAGCCATCAGAGAAAAGAAACAGACCACCTATAAAGGAAAACCCATAAAAATCATGGCAGAATTCTTGACACAGACCATAAAATCAAGAAGAGCTTGGAGCGAAGTATTCCAAGCCCTAAAAGAAAATAATCTCCAGCCCAGATTGATGTACCCTGCAAAACTGTCTCTAAAACTTAATGGAGAAACAAGATACTTCCATGACAAAGAGGAACTGGGGGAATTTGTGACCACCAATCCAATCCTACAGAGAATACGGAAGGACATTCTCTAGAGAGAGAGGAAAAAAAAAAACCAGGATTTCAGGAACAGTAGCAGAGGACTCAATGAATGGGGCAGACAGTGGAATGAAGGAGAAAAGTAGACAACCAACAATAGAAAAATAGTATAGCAGAAATGAGACAGAAAGTTGGCCTTGATACACTAAACAAAAGAAACATAGTCAGAGTAGATCAGGAGGTAGGGTCCGTTGAGATGCTCTGTATAGGAAATATAATTAACCTGAAAAAGGCTTTATGGACCAAAAATTAAATATGAGAAAACAATGCCCTATGTGACAGGGAATCAAAGAGAAATGGGCAACTCGAACAGCACCTGCAGATAGGTTAGAAAGACATGATACTTATGTGTAGTACAGAACTACTCAGCTATAAGGAAGGAAAACCTTGAGGCTTTTGTAGGTAAAGGAATACAACTTGAGATCAATTCCAGGAGAGAGAAGGTTCAGAACCACTTAGGTAAATAGCAGGTTGCCCCCCCAATCTAAAAACTGAGGGAATTGGTGGGACCCAAAATGTGCGGTGCACCCTGTGGGAGTGAAAGGGGAGGAACAGTCTAAAAAAGGAAGGCAGAGGATATTGTTAATAGTGTATAACGATTTTAAACCCACATTACTCACACTGCTCTGTTTAGATGGATTATATTCTGTTCCAGTTGGTCTACTTGTCCTAGGTTTGAGGGCACATACAGCTATCCCAAAAATAGCACGATATAGTACAGTAATCATCCTTAATTTCCTATTAACTTAATCTGAAGCCCTGTATAACTTACACTGTCTTATCATGACTGATTTTATTTGAATCTGGTTTGTTAGGTTGCTGCTTTATATTGATGGATTTTATTCGAATCTGTTATGATTGATAGTATCAAGTCTGAGAGTACAGACAACTATACTGAAGATGATGAGACTCACTATGATACCCATTGTTTTTATTATTACCTGCTTTTGAAGTCTTACACTGTCTACAATGTTTTGTTTTTATTAATATTGTTATATACTGCAATTCAATTATATTATGCCTGATGATATAGACAATTCAAATGAAGATAATGAGACATCACAACAACCATTGTAGATCATCTTGTACTGTGGTTTTATATGACTTTTTTATTTCATGTTTTTCTAGGAATTTGTTTTGTTTTGTTTTTCCTCTAATACAGAAAGGATAGAAATATATGACGAGACTCATGAATGCGTAGAACTTATATATAGTTTATGAGAACTGATTATATAACGCATGATAAAATGAACAACTACTTTGAAGAAAAAGAGCACTACGGTACCCAGTGCTGATTCCTTAGCATCATGATGTCAAATCTAGCAATACTATTATTCTTTGTTCAGAGCGATTTTAGTCTGTTTTGTATTATTTAATTTCAACATGGATGAAGGTATGGACAGCTATTTTGATGAGAATGAGAGACATTATGGCAGCCATTGTTGAGTTCCTTATTTTCTGGCCTTGAAGACCTAAAACATCTCCCCATGCTGCTCAGATCAGTTTTACACTATGTTGTTTTGTATGAATTCTATGTATGTAAAGATATGGACAACTATGTGGAAAAAAACAAGAGACAATATGATAAATCTCTGGTTGTCTTGCTTTGAAATTTATGTCTCTTACACTGCTTTCTGATGTTCTGTTTTGTTATGTTTAATTTTACCCTCTTTAAAATAAAAAAAAACAAAGAATGTAGTTAACATAGTGGTTACCATCTGCAAAGCAGAGCAAATTGTTGATTTGTGTTGAATAAGTCAAATATGCATAAATTATTTTTATTTATATACAATCATGTGCTATATTTAGGCCCTGTAGAAAAGCCAATACCTTTCTCAACTAGAAGCAAGGGCTAATATAGGGTTACTATAAAAATAAAAAAGGGTAAATCACTTTTGTAATTGAAGAAAAATTGAAGCAACCAACTCGCCTCCCTGGTAAGTGGCTATGGCCCAGCAAGCCTTGGCCACACCAGGGTGAGAACCATAAGCATCTTCTGAGATCTATACCATGTTGGAACTTAGGGTGCTCAGAAACCAAGTAGCCAGCTAGCCACCCTGGTAAGTGGCTGTGGCCTGGCAAGCCGCAGCTGCCCCAGGGCAAGAACCATCAACCTCTTCTGAGATCCTCACCATGTTGGATCTTAGGGTGCTGGGAAACCAAGCAACCAGCTTGCCTCCCTGGTAAGTGGCTGTGAGCCTATCAGAGTGTGGGATGAAATTCAAACATCCATATCCATCCCCCCCGCTCCATTAGCAAGTAGGAGCCAGAGATCTGAGTGTCCCTTGCGAGGCTGGCTATATGCAGTATATCAAATAAGGGGGATTTCCTTCTACCATCTCTTTGAAGAGAAATATTTTTATCACTGTTTTGCATTGTTCTGATTAATGGTATTGTTCTATTCAATGTTCTGTTTTGATAAGTTCTATAATGGTCTGTATTTCCTTTGATTTTGCTATACCTGACTGAAAGAACAACTATTGTGAAGAAAACGAGATATACTATGGTACCTATTTCTGCCATTCCAGTAACCTGCTGTGAAGTTCTATACCAATTTCACTACACTGTCTCAATTGGCTTTGTTCCGTCTTGTTCTGTGATATTTTACTACTTTAAAAATAAAAAAAATTAAATGAAGAAAAATCATTTTATCTGCAAAACCATCTTATATGTAACAAAAATTTCCACAAAAAATTCCAATCCACTGTGAGCCAGGACAATTATGTAAGATAAAGTGAAGTAAATGGTCAGTAATCCACTCATTTGAAGTGTTTCAAAAAGTTAGAAAAGTGATCGCAGAATTCTGACATTCAAACTAGTCTCTTGTAATCATCCCAGAGTTCTCTTCTATTCTTATTCTACTGTGGAAAAAGAAATGCAGTCAACTAACTTCTTCACCAAGTTCATACCAAATGTCATTACATTGCCCATGGTTATTGCCAATTATGCAAAGAAATGAAATTATAAAAGTACAAACTTTAACATTCCCATTGTCATTATTTTTTTCATTAAACTGTAACAGTAATCTTATAAAAGGGCAGCACACAACACTCTTTTTAGCAAACAAAATATACAAAGGAAAGCTCATGCTGGCAGACAGTCAAGATCTTGTAAGAACTAATCCAAATGCAGACTTATTTAAAACACAGCAAAGCTCTCAGTGTTACAATTTTAAGTAAAAATACATCAGTTGAGCAGTTGTAAAAATGAGCACACACTTTTGCTCTGGGCTAAAACCAATCAAACTTTAAAAATATCACTTTGCTACTTTCTGATCCCTTTGGTTTAATTTACACAGTATTATAATGGTAGCTCCCATTTGGTAATTTCACACATCTTGTTAATACCTTAGGTAAAACAATCATGGAAACACAAAATCACCACAACATCAACAGGTCCCTCACTTGTCACAACATATATGTGTGGCAGGAATTTTGATTTATATCTTCAAATTTTCTCATTATAGAGATAGGAATCTAACAAAAAGGTGGGTGGAATGGAGAAAATAAATTGTTATAAGTGGTCCATGATTTAACAAAGTACCATGAATGAAAAAAATCAAGCACAGAAAATGATTGTTTTTATAAGGAAGCTTACAACAAGAATACCATTAAATACTATATTACGGTGATTTGATTCTCATTCATTTACCTCCTATTTTTGAGAAGACAGTTGTATGAACTAAAATATAATTCTTTGGTAAATGTAGGCAGAAGCACCTGTAAAATTCTGGTCAAGTAAAATTATAGGGAATCAAAACATATTAGAAGAGTACTTCTGATACTGTAACACAGGGCTGGCTAGAAAATCTATTTCAAATAGTTCATATATCCTGTTCTATTCTCAATGGACTGAAATGGATAATTTAGATGACTGTGAACATTGATTTTCCAATTTTAACCTAATAAATATCTGCATCTGTTAAATGGAAATTGTTCAGCAAAATAACATTTGTAGTTTTTAAGAATCAGAAAATGACAAAAATGTCAAGTTTCTAGGGGAAATTTTGTTGGCATATTTTCAAAAAAAAACTTTTAGTGGCTGGATGAGATACCAAGGTCTTGTAAGATTAAAAAGAAATCCTGTAGAATCACAGACTTTTCCCCACCTTGGAGGTGGTTTTAAAAGAGTAACAGCATGTTTATCACCACCTTAACATACACTGATTCATGCCTGTTATCTTTTATGTATCCTCTCAACTCTCTGAGATGGGCACCAGTTTAGACGAGAAAAATCAATGTGAACTCATTCATGAATCTTAACCTGACTCCATCATTTGGTTCCAATTATAATCTGCCTGGTTTACTACTGGGTCTTCCTCTTCCCCTGTCCCTCCCCTCTCCCTAGCCAGATTATAAGCACTCTAACAGGAGGAAACATATTCTTCATTATTTTATTGTCCAAATATTTCTGTAGCACAGAGTAGTCACATAAGGTTGAATAAATAAAAGAATTTGACAAATAACATAAAACAAGTAAGAAATAAGAGGATTGAAATGCCGGTTTTTGTGGACTCTTCCCTTTTCCCTTACATTACAAGGCCTAAATGAAGCCTGGCCTACCAACTCAAGAACAGAATACCAAACCAGAAATTATCATGAAATAGAAAGAACTTTTGTCTCCCTAACCTCTAAAATTTTGAATGCCCCTATGGAAGGTGACTTGAAAATTACATTCTTTGGAGAGTTTAGACACGTGGACAAGAAACAGTTTTTAAAATTCAAATCAAAATATGGGGCAGAGTGGGTTATACAGGAAAAGTTGGATTTCCATTTGTTTAATTGGCTCTGAAAGAAGAGGCAGCGCCAAACAAGAGAGAAATATATCAGGATGTTGTTATACGTAGTCTGAGAGGCGATGCTTGGGATTGAAAACTTGGACACAGGGTAAAGATGCTAAATTAGGAGAGGTCAGCAATTCAGAACCCTACTCTTTGATTTTACCTGACCCCATGAGTTTTTTGACTCAACCTCGCATTTAAAGCCTATCAGGACCTGATTGGGGCGCCTCTTTAACATTCCTGTGTCCCCCCAATCCCTACACTTAACACTCCCCAGGGTGCTGATTATTGGTACAGATTTTGTAAGAAAGTTCACAACAGAGGAGAACTGGACGCCTAACTATGACCAGTCTAGCTGGACCACTCTCCATCTGCCCTCCCCCCCATATGAAACGTTCGGGTACCTATCTGATTCTACTTCCACCTTAGAAGGAATCCCTCCTCCCATCCTCTGTCCCATCCAAAAGCAACTGCAAGTCCGGTGCGACTTTCTCAGGACTCGGTTAAGGCAAAAAGGTGGTGGCAGGAGCAGAACCTCAGTCCCTCTAACCAGGTTTTAGGATTGGCGGTGGGTGGCGATGTGTAACTGTTTTTCTTGCCACCTTTTAAGTAACAGTGAACACAATCCCAAGGAAACTGGAACTGGCCACGACTTACCTGTGAGCCCTCCTCCGCCTTCCTCCCCATAGCCTCGCCGCCGTTGCAGCACGAAGTAGTCGTTGGACCTTTCCATTAGCCACAGCTTCAGAGCATTTTTCAGAAGGACTTCCTCAGGCTTCAGCCACATCGTGAAGAACTTTGCGTCGCCGGATCGCAGCGATTTATTTGCCCTCCTCACCTCACCTCCAACCTGTTTTCCCCGCTCTACTTCTCTTTCCACTAAATCTTCCTCAGGCTGCAGCGGCTAGGGTTCCGTTTTTCTACACTTCCCCCAGCCCTCTTTTCTCTCCCACGTAGGCAGAGAGGTTGCCAATTCCCTCCTACAGCGCTATAGCCCGACTGGGAAATAGTCCCGCTCCTTTATCTCTTTGGGAGTTGTAGTTTTCTGCCCGATTTTTTGTACCCATGCATCTGCAGTTCAATACTACACTTCCCACAATACATTGGGGCGAATAACTGGGTGAGGGAAATGCTTTCAAAGCCTGTCCCGCCACCAGTTAAATGTTTTCCCTGGCTAAAGTTAAAGGGTTTTTGTTGTTTTTGTTCAAATATGTGATCCCCAAATAGAAAGGTATTGCTTACTTGCTCATCAACCTTTTACAGCAAGGGCATCAACAAAATTTCTGGAATTTTAGAGAAACCACTAATTCCTGAAAGGAGCTGTAGCAGTAACCCAACAGGGCTATGGAAGTACAGTACTCAGGAGATCTGAGTAATCCTCACAGACGTCTGTGAAACAGATTTTCGCCACTTCTCACGTTAATTAACGAAAGCACTAACTAGTGAGGTGTCTTATCCAAGTTATAAAGTCAGTGCTACAATTCCTTATCTAACTTCAAAATTCTTGCCAAGATTAAGCTCTTTCAGCTCATAGAGAAAGAACATAAAATCTCCAGAAACCACATATTTTCTTCATGCCTTGCACTTCTTTCCCTCACTGCCGCCCCTGTGTAATTACTGTAATAAGCCACAGGAAATCTCTAACTTTCCTTTTCAAATCTAAGCAATTTATCAGGCTAGTTTTCTTTCTTTAAATGTTTAAAAAACAAACTGCATAAGGGCAGCCTTCGCCTCTTTGTGTTTTGGCAGTGGTGCCCAACTATTTAAGCACTAAGGTGAATGAGGTCAGTAATCTGCATGACATTGCTATGAGCAATAAACGCTATCTTTATTTATTACCTTTATGGTCTCTGGGAGTTAAAGAGTGCACTAAGAGCAGAATCGGGATTACAGAAAGGAAGGAGTTGGGAGGCGATGGATGTATCAAGGGGTTCTTGGCAAGATGCTTGGAGAATGAAGCCTCAAGGCCCTCTGACAAAAAAACAAAATACAACCCGCCAAAAAAAACCAACAAAACAACAAAAACAAACCTTTGGGTGGGGCACATGCAGATTTCAAATTCTGGAGCCACAGAAGTCTGTCCATAAGGAGCTGCTCTGGTTTAACCTGTGAAGGTGTGACCCATCTCTAGTGAAACAGGTATGTGCTACAAGCAAGGGTTTTTCTTGCGATGAGAAAAAGGGCAGTCTGGAAGTAGTAGTCCCAAGGCAGCCCCCTGGAGAGTATGGGAACAGGCAATTCTCCTAGAGTCCAGACGGCAGTGTATCTTTGGGAAAAGCCATCCCAATTCGGATGTGTGCTAAGGAAGATCATTTCTTCTAATCTTCCTGCTGAAAGACAAGTAAATGCTGCAAATATAAAGAGATGTGAAGCATCCCCATTTCTTTTATCTCTTCCTTCCTCTGTTAAATTTTTATCCTCATTAAACCACATTGTTTTCCAAAATCCTTATAGTTGTGGCAGGTGATGTTCAGAATTGGACAGTTCTTTTGCTTCTTTACTGGGCAGCTCCATTCAGATCTACCCACATGCTTCCTGTTGTGGAATCAGGCCTATGTCTGGCTCAGAGTGGAGCACTTAGAGAGTTCCTGTTTAAGTAAATAAATATTTCATGTTATGTAAAGAAAATATTATTTTCAAATTGTTACTTCTGCTATCTAAAATTTTGCCTTGAACATTAGCTATTTCAATCCTTTGCAAATAAAGGTATTTCTTTGAAAGGACCTTTAGAAATAAAATGTCACTGTATTTGATATTCAGTTGTGTATGTTAATGTAAATTGCTTAGAGAAGGACTAGGATTGCAAATTCCCTTTACTATCATTGCTGGTATTGTATTGATACTTAGTATATGTTGTATCTATTTTAGTAATAAGCTTATATATTTTTAAAATTTACAGATATTTCAAAAACTTACTTTTCTAAGATCAAGCAGCTGATCAAATTGCAGAAATAGGATTTGAACCTAGAACCTAGATTTATCTGACTACAAATCAAAACACTATATTGTTCATACACATGGTCCATGAATATCTCAAAGCCAAATTTATTTCTCCAAAATTCTCTGTGCTTGGTGTTGGTTCTCTTACTAGGGTCTCTTGATTCTAAGCATTACTATTTAAGAAGATGTTTAAGCTAAGAACCTTGGAATAATCTTAAGAGGTTTTATTTTTTCGGTTCCTATTTCCCCACCTCAAACAGTTTGTTTGTTTCTCTGTCTCTGTGTTTGTCTCTCTCTCACCCACACAAATATACATGCACATGAATGCACCAATGCTTCTTTTTCAAAAGTCCATCCCATTTTCCTATTATGGTTTTAGCCTCACATTCCTTTCTTGCTATAGTATTACAGTTGCTTCTCAGATCATTTATCTGCTTCCATTCTTGTTTACTGATTTATCCAAGGCAAATATTTATGGACCTTGTAACATACTATGTATGTAGAGGTGAATAACATCTCATTTATGCAGGGGTTAATATTTCAGTTCACTCAGTATTCTGAATCAAAGCCTCAAACATCTATGAGAAAAGGTATTAGGAATCCCTGAATACCAATTCCAAGCCCTGTGGAAAGGTTGAGGCTGCCATTCAGGAGTTTACTGGCTTTTTATTTTAAATAAAGTTCAGTAGTTAATACTTTTGTACAAAATATAGTAGGTACAGAAACAGTACACATCAAAACCTGAGCACTGCTAGGGGAAAGTTTTGCCACTTGAAGTATGATTTCTGGGTCAACATCATCTGATCATCAGAGGCCTGGCTAGAAATTAGGAATGTCAGACTCCATATTAGACCTACTGAATCAGTGTGCATTTTGACAATATCCTAGGTAATTTGAAGGCACTTTAAAGTTTTAGATGTACTGACTGAAGCAAATTAAAAACACTATCTGAAAATTGGGGGTGCCAAATCATATTTCCATTAAGACTTACATAGGCAGTTTTTTTAAAAAAATTGTTAATAAAGTTTAGATGACTGAATTGTTTTGTAAAAAAAAGGATTTATACCAGGACATATGCATTAAAGTTTTCTGGAATAATGTTTGAGAACCAGACTATCAGTTGGAATTATAGCTAGAAAACGAAATTGTCACTAACCATCTGTACCAAGATTTAACTATACTATCCTTTTAATGATCAAAGTGTAGATATGCCTATGAGTGGCTTATATTTCAGAGATTAAGTTTACACAAAAAAAATACTGAGAACTACTAGGTAATGTTTCTCTGACTTTACATGAATTTGGATCTGATGGCTGAGAATAATTAATATTCATCTCTGGAGGTCATAGTATCCACTATAATCATGAAATATTTCTTCTCATGCCACACTATTAATTTAAATTCTATTTTAATTAATATGATTAAAAGATAAATTCACTACAACTAGAAGCAATGAGCAAAGTAATTAGCTCAAAATTTGTTATAGGCTGTTGTGATAAATTCTGTAATTAAAACATTTCCATAAATAAAAATTAGATATATGGAATAAGAGGAATGTTCCTAGCATCCAGATAGTCTCTCTAAATATATTTTTACTGTTTCTTGGGAACCATATATATTGTAGGGAGCTGTTGAAGGTGGCGATTTATCACATGTGTGTGGGTAAAGCAAGGCCAGCCCAGAAAACACAGAGAGCCCAAAACAAGCTAGGTAAACAAGCTGTTCCAGCTTCATTCAGATAAGGGGCCCAGGCCAAGTTGCTAGGCAGGAGGGTTGAAACTGACCTTCTTCTTTTGAGGGTATAAATAAATGAACTACAGTGGTTGAGCAGTTCCTCCTCTCCCATTAGGAGAGTAAGGGTTCTTTCTACCTGACCCCAGGGTTTGTCTCTTCTTTATTTTCTCATACTCTCACTTTCTTTCCTCCCAGGAACATCTAGAGCTGCAGCCAGTCACTACAGTATATTTTTAAAATAATACAGTCTGAGTTTGACTATAAACTTACAAATACTGAGAAAACTCCTCCTTCATAAGTTTGGAGACTCCAGATACAGACAAATATTATCTGTTGCCACTTTTGAAAGAATTAGCTTAGAGTTTGAATATCATGTGAGAGTATAATAAAAAGTCTGATGATGATACTAAAAAATATCAATTGATAATAGCAGGAATTAAAACAATCCATAAGTGGCATGGAATAATCGCCTTGTATATACCCAAAAGAATCCAGAACACATCTACATAAGGAATTGTACATACATACATAATCCATGACAAAAAGTTGGAAAAGCCCAATGGTTCATTAACTGATAAATGACCAACCAAATATGGAGTACATATATAGTATAACATTACCCAGCAATGAGAAAGAATGATTTACAGATATATACTATGATACAGAGGAACCTTGAAAAGGGAAAATCCCTTTATATATCAGTCCCTTTTATATATCAGTCACAAAATGTCTACATATTATAGGATTCTATTCATATGAAATGTTCAAAATAGGCAAACCTATAGAGAAAGGAAGCCATAATAATATTGTGAGACTGAAAATGGGAACATGAATTAATTGCTAATGAATATGAGGGAATGTTCCGAGATTGTGGTATACTCAATACCCTATATCTGGTAAACATCATCCAAATGTACTCTTACAATAAGTAAATTTTTATGCATATTATACTTCAAAAAAGCTATGAAAATTTCAAAAAGGTTAAAAGAACTCCCACAAAACTTGAAATAAAATAATTCTCTAAAAATATAAGCATCAAACATGTGTTTCTGGCATATTATCCTGTAAGAGTTTTCTGTACATTTGACTTGATAAACATGGTTTTGGGGTGTTCTAAGCATCTGAATATTTTTCAGGTTTGACCAAGGAAAGAGATGCATTTCACTTATTAAAAGCATCCTAATACTCATACTGCCAAAGAGAAAGGTGAAATAAAATTTTAAAATACTTAAAATTCTTATGTCATGCATAGTATAAATATAGATTGGCATCTAGTTCTTTTTTTAAAGTTATGCAATATTACTGGTCATTTTCATTAGCTTGCTGATAATAGTTCAGTGATATAATGGCATAATTTCCTTTCTACATATTGATACCTATAAATAGATGTCATATTAATGAGTTAGTTTTCATTAATCAAATATATCAGTTATCATTTACATCCCAATATTTTTTTTCTCTCAAAACTAGGCATATTGTATATGAAAAGTTAGTATATGAATGGTTAATTAAACACAAGACACAAAATTTATTTGAATATTTTATTTACATTTTATATTTAAAGAGAATCAATACAAATTGTGACATATTTACAGCATTTCAAATCAGTGTATAAGAATGCAATGGTTTTACCCATTCTATATTCAGCAAACAAAAATACACATCTGTTCTATTTTTGTCTAAATTATGCTGGAATCTGCACTGGAAACAAAACTAAAATAAAAGACAAGCCACACAGAATACCAATAAAGTGCATTTTAAAATAGCTCTATCTAACTTTGGTGGATGAAGCTTCAAACTTGATATTAAGGCACCTGGAATTCCCACCCCTATTTTTTTTCAAACACCAAAAAAATGCATTTACAGAATTTTAGCTTAATGTAAGTTTAGCCTATATAGGCCAAATGTAAACTCAATTTTCAAAGTCAACATTGTTTGGAAAACATTGTCTACAGATTGATTTTAAAGAACATATTCGTTTGACTAATTCATGCACAAAGATCAATTAGCAATTTTTATATGACTCTGTCCTTACCATTTCCAAATAGTATGTTAGTTCCTATGCTGTGCTTTTGAAAATATCACGAGTTTGAGAAATAGTTATACAATATTTTTGTAAGAAAGCTTTTTGTCTATACTCTTGTGTCAAATTGGTGGTGTCGATATATCAACAAATCCAGTCCATATTCTGTGATAAATTATACTTGATACTCACACAAAATTTATTTAGCCTAATTTTAAAAAGAAAACTTTTAACTATTTTGCTTTAATAATCTTGTCCTATCAACTTAATTTGTAGTTTAAATAGACATTTCATGAATAGCTAGCCTAATATTGCATTGCTTTTTACATTAAAATTCCAGATCAATATAAGCACCTGGAGAAAAACCCTGACACAGATAGCTCAAGCTAAAGTAGTATTATCTTTAATTAAGATATTAATAAAATAAAATAATTATAGCTATTCCACATTTTAAAAGCAATACTTTTATAAGAAAATTGTTATAAATAAAAAACATGACTACTTGGAGACAATCTTGAATGTTTAAAAACGTTCCTATCACTATTCAGAGGAAATCTGCCTATGAAAACATTATAATGTATTTGTGGAAAAAAATTAACAGATTAAATATTTAAGCCATTTAACTATAGTATAATATTAGTTATCTCAGCACTTTCAGTATCATTTTTATTTTATTAATTCTATCCAGTTTATTAATAGTAAACTAGGCCCTGATTGGCAGTCCTGTTATTACTAAATTTCAAGTTTTGTATTAACACAGATTTTATGATTAAATTTCTTGAACAGCAGTATCTTGATCAGGAGTTTCATCTTCCTCAAATGTTGGGTTGTCAACATGAGGAACAACATCCACTGCCACAGAATTTGCTTCATGGTTTACCAGCTGTAGATTTTCATCTTTAAAAAGAAATGGTAAATTTAGGATGATTTCACCCTTCTCCTAAAACAAAATATAACATTCACTTATGAGAAGCCTTTCTTATAGCATTCCATTCTATTCTGATTATGACACTGCTCCTTTAATAATTATATGATTGATAGTCCATTTTACATAAAGCATGTATGACATTATTATGTTGATTTATAATTACTTTGCCTATTCATGTATGTGCTTACTTCTATCTAGATTATCACCTCCTGAAGAGCAACAGTTTATCATTTACTTCTTCTGCATGCTAAACATAACAGTTCTTAAACATGGCTGCATATTACTAATGCCTGGACACTTAAAAAATTACCACTGCTTTTGTATACATATAATCTAACAGAAATGGATTTTTAACAATCAACCAGTAAGGCGGGAATCCCCAATATGTATTATACATGGTAACAAATGGACTTAGTTGTATTATAAATGAAGTATATAACCATCCTAAAGAGGGTAGGAAAGGTAAGAACTAAACCAAAGTTAACTTTGGAAAACAGTATTTTGACTTTTTCCTTTGTGGCTAAAAACCAAAAGAAGTGTATAATAGTAAAATTGTTTTACACAAAGGTGTGAGGTAGCAATGCTGAAAATATGTTGCATGCATTCTAGAAGTGAACAATTAAGTAAATATATTTTGGATAAAGAAAGTCTACTTTTACTGTCAGAGAAAGAGTTACAAATAAGAAAAAGGGAGACTAGAATGAAACCTGTGATTTTGGATTAGAATCAGATATATCAGTCTGACTTCATTGTTTTTAGAGGTGATTTGATACATACATAGATACACACATACATACATACACATGATGATAGAGCTCTAGATGTATGTACATATTTGTGTGAGTACATATATATATTTCCTAATCCTGTTCATTTTAGAGGCCAGTAGCAATGACACCTTAGTAGCAATATGCATGTGTAGTGCCTAGATCTTGGTTTTGAAATATTCTCCAGTTGAAAGCCCCCTGAAGAAATGGCTTATTCTAGGGTTAAGAAAAGGAGCATATAAGATTGACCTAGATTCTAGTCTAAGGGTCTGTAAAATATAACCCACAGAACCAAATTAATATTTAAGAGTGGTTTTTAGATTTTTAAAGGGCTGCAAGACAAACCAACCCCTCTCCCAAACACACACACACACACACACACACACACAAAACGAAGAAGAAATTTATGACCTTCAGAGTCTAAAATATTTACTATCTGGCCTTTTAGAGAAAAAATATGCTAATTCCAGACCTAGAACATCTTGTGGTACCAGAAAGTACAGAAATTGAAAGAACAAAGAACCCAATTTACATAAGTTCCCAATGACCCAATCTAGGACAATATAAGGAACGGATAAATCATGAGGATAATACAGAATGAAAGAAATGCCATATCTATGATTCTTTATAATAAACAATTAGAAAAAGAACAGCTCTTCCTTACATTAAAACAATAGCTAACAAATATAGAGAGAGTGACAGAAATAGAAAATCCCTGTTTGGCAACTACTTTGATACTATTTACTGCAAATAAGAAGCTTCAATAAGTGCTAAAATTAGTGACTAAAGGAACAATGAGAAATAGGATATTTGAGTAGTTTCCAGGTGTCTCTCTGTAATATATTTAACAATTACAAAAGGAAAAATAGTAACTTCAAATGGAGAAATTCAACAGATACTATCCCTGAACAAGTGGACAAAGTTAAAATTATTTGCAACAAGACAAGGACATATATGCTTCATAATACGAAGGATTGGGAAGGATACAGCATTGAACCTCTGATGTTCTTACCAGGAACAGATCATGAATTTAACAATTAAGAAACAGCAGGCAAGCCTAAACTGAAGGACATTCTGTAAAATAACTGAGAAACAGTCTTTAAAGTACCAATCCTATGAAAGACAAAGACTGAAGAATTCTCACAGACTGTAGGTTAATGAGATGACAACTGAACAAAACATGGAATCTTGGGACAGATAACATATATTCAGAGGTTAATTGGTAAAAATTAAGAAAGGTCTGTGGCTTAATATTTAATCAACTAATTTCCTGGGTTTGATCATTGTATATGGTAATATAAGGTGTTAACATATGCAGAAGTAGGGTGACTGTGTATGTAAATTCTTTGTACTATTTTTGAAATTTGTTTGTCAATCAATACCAAATTATTTCAAAAGGAAAAAAAAAACTGTGCTTGGGCCCAATCCCTCATTGATTCTGATTTGACTGCTCTGAAATAGATTTCAGGCATTGATAATGTTTAAAATCTTTCTAAATGATTCTGATGTACAACCAGGGCCAACAACTAGGAGTTTATTCAATAGTTCAAAGTGTGGTCCTTGGACAAGCAGCATCTGTATCACCTGGAAACTGACAGAAATGCAAATTCTTAGGCCTCAGTGCAGACCTACTAAGTCAGAAACCCTGGTGATGGCCTCTCTTTTTTAAAAAAATTATTTAAAAAAGAGAAAAGTCAGAAAAGAGCTAAAAGCAAAAGGCATAAACAAGAATGGCAAACTCAAAACAGTAACAATATGTTTTCAAAATAGAATGAAAGAAATTTAACAATAGTAGTTATATTGCATATTCTCTTTTTATCTAAGAAAGAAAAGAGAATTAAACAAACTAGAAAAACAGAAAAGAAGGGTAGAACAATGCCAAAATAAAAAATTATCATCATAGAATTACTAGTTGACACATTACTCATTGTCATCCTAAAATTAGACGCCAAAGTCACAAAATCAGAACATAAATAGTGGATAGACACTCAGACATTGACAGTGCAAATCCTTGGGTTCAATGTTCCAACAGAAGTTCAGTAATTGGTCATCTATCTTACACACTATACATACCATTATACCCTTTACAACACTTACCTTCCCTTTCACAATATCTGTTATAGACTTTGGATCCCATTATTCTGTCAGTTCTTATTATTTTTTACACTAGAGAGACAATGTGATATTTACTAATGTGAGTCTTGTTTATTTCACTAATGAGGATATTCTCAAGTTGCCTCCATTTACCTATAAAGGCCTCAAGATCATCATTTTTATAGCTGAATAGTATTACATTGTACAAAAATACCACATTTTTTTCATCCACTCTGTGGCTGATGGGCATTTTGGTTGTTTCCAAGATTTAGCTATTACAAATTGTGCTGTATGAACATGGGTGCACATATATCATTGTGATATGACCTTTTCAGTTTTTCTGGGAAAATACCCAGGAGGGGAATAGCTGGATTGAATGGAACATCCAATCTGAATTTTATGAGGACTCTCCACACTGATTTCCATAGTGGCTGCACCAGTCTGCACTCCCACCAATAAGCTCTCCATATGACTCATGGAATGCTTAAATCTGAAGACCTGAATTCTACCGAACTTACTTCAATGATGTGATATGTCAACATGAACTATTTGTGGTGTTAAATTAGTAGGACCCCAAGTGAAGGAGAGACTGAAAGGGGTAACAGAAGTGACAGTAAGTTTCTCCAACTTCTTGGGAGCATTAAAGTGGAAGAAATAGGTAATTTCTTAGGACAAAATGAGTGGGAGGAATGGGCAGAATAAAAATAAAGCTATGACTGTGGAATTACAGTTGGAAACCAGGGGACAGAATTGATTAAAAGGATATAATATCAATAGGGAGGAGGAGAGGAAAACTTTAGGATATCCATAGTTTCTGGTTTGAAATATTACTATGATTTATTTAGGTAAAGAGTACAAGAAGCAATATGGATCATCATTTCATGTTTTTTTCAAATTTTGTCCTGTTAATCCCCGTTTCACAAAATACACCCACAAAAACAGAACACAGAAACAGCAGACTGGAATTTAAAAAAAAACTATCATAAACTGAACACTCTCCATATCTTCACTGATTTCTATGGAACACAACCATGGAAAAACAAGCTCATCAGGGATAAACAGATAATATATATAATAGATAAAATATTGAATAGATTAAGATTGTTCTGACTAATTTATATTAAAAGAAACATGAAGTAATTAGATTTCAAGAAATACAAAATGTTTTTGCATGATAGTATTCCTTGTGACATCTTCAGAAACAGTATCTATGGTACTGACAAGCCTATAAAGGACAAAGTTTTATGTCAGAGGATGCTGAAATTTTACTAATTTTAACATCTTGCTTATTAGTTCCCCCTAGTTTTATGCTAACATATGATCATCTCAGACACAGGATTGAGAAAAAAAACCCTTCAAACCAACAAAAAACATGAAAAAGTTTGATGTTAAAGAAAGGGACAATAACTTATCACCACGCCTATTCAACATAGTACTGGAAATACTAGCCAGAGCAATTAGACAAGAGAGAGAAATAAAAGGACTAAAGATAGGAAAAGAGGAAGTTAAACTATCATTATTTGCAGATGACATGATACTCTACATAGAACACCCCCAAAACTCCACTGAAAGACTCCTAGATATAATAAATTCAAGGCCAGTGCCCCACCCCCTCCTGTCAGGCCGCCATGCAGAGCCCCGCCAGGAACTCCAGCCACAGACTGAAGAGCAGCCACCCTCTACAGTCGTCTCTGGGCCTGGCCATTGCGAGAGGAGCGTGCTCATGCAGTTTCAGCATCTTCCTGCAGGGGCTGCTCCGCATTGTGGCCTTCAGCACGTTGATGCCAGGTGGCATCACAGCCCTGTGCCCTAGGGAGGCAGTGTCTTCAAGGAGGAAGGTGTTCAGAAGATGAAGCATATCCATTTGCTAGACAGTTCAGCATTTGTCAGGGGTGGAAGAGTATCATCATTTCTCTCAGCCTTTGGTGGAACCTCCATATAGGAGGGTTAAAGCAGGCAGACTTAGAACCTGGGCTTCATCTGGTCCAGAAAATGTGAAGTCCTTACCAAAAAATGTTCATGAGTGTTGAAGGGAGGTTTCTCCATGGCTGAGTTGGGCTGGACACTCTCTGAGCCTGGCAGCACTTGCCAGGGGCTAAACCCATCAGTATCAGATTAGATTTGGGTAAGCAATACTAAAGGCCCAGACACCTCCACCACCCACCCGTCTGAAGGGGGCTGAAAACATGACAAGACAGAGAAAGAACAAAAGGTCCCCAACTGTGGAACCAGGGAAAGTGAGTCCAACAGAGGTAAATGCAGAGGAGGTTGAGAGCAGCAAACCTGTAATGTCAGAGACAGCCTCATCGGAAATAAAGAAATACATCCATGACCTCATTCGCCAAATTTAAATCTGAAATTCTAACTCAGGTGAAGCAAGATATAAGAAGATTAATGAAAGAAGTCCTGGGTAATCCTCAAGTAGACATAAATGAAAGAATAGAGGAACCCAGAGAAAGGACAGAAGCCTTTGATGAAGAACATAAACAAAATCTAGAATATATGAAACAGATCCAAAGAGAATATCAGGAAATTAAAAACTCCATTGAAACCTGGCAAAACCTTTTAACAGAAACTAAAGACAAACTTTCAAAACTTGAAGATAGATTTGCAAAGTATGATCGTGAAAGGAAGGATCTCTTAAAAATAACAAGGAACCAGGAAGCAATGATACAAAGGCTAGAAGATGACA
>PVLA01012929.1:0-40500 GCA_004027455.1 Hydrochoerus hydrochaeris | reverse complement strand
TTTCTTTCTTTCTTTCTTTCTTTCTTTCTTTCTTTCTTTCTTCTCTCTTGTCTCTTAGAGAATTCTTTAATGATTGAGATTAGACTTCCTTAAAGTAAGGTGATGGAAGAGAAGACACTTAGGAGAATGATCCCATCTTTTCCTACCCAGTCAGCCTCTAAAACTGTCAGGAAATACAAAGCCATCTTTACCTGGCTCTGTTATAGTTGAAAGAGATTTCCATAAGAGAAACAATGCTTCCTGTTCCAGAATCCCTTAATGTCACTTCTTTTTATTGTGGTCATTTTGATCCTTATGTCATAGCTACTGTAAAGTCTAGTAGTTAAGTAGAACATAAACGTTTCAGAGTACTAAATCAAATAAAAATGCCCAGCAACTGTAATTTAATCACTTATTTTTTTAAAAAATAACCATCCAGTTTCTTAAAGATAAATGAACACTTTAGCAGGAACTTAATATCCATGCTTGAATTTTTCCCTTACTCAAAAACAAACAAATCAACAAAAATCATGAGGCTTTGTTGAGGATGCTAGAGTAAGTAAAATGGGTGCTACTTGAAAGCACAGTTATTTCAGCTGTGTGATCAACAGCAGTGATACATACTTTGGGTAGAGTCACTTTACAAAATCACCCATCACTTCCAATCTCTAAAGTTGAAGAAAATCTTTGTAGTCATATCCACAATCTACTGTTCTTAGGATCTGATTAATTCAGTAGCAAGATATATTTACGACAAACTGATGTGATTGAAGTTATTGTCCCTCCTGCAGGGATTATTTATTGTATTACTTGATTGACAGCGGTTAAGTATAGCATATGCAAGCCTAAGGCTGGATTTTTACCCTAAGCATCTTAAAAGGAAAATGATTTCCTAGATAACAGATAACAGTGAAGCATATTCTTGGAGAGAGCGATGACCACTGCTCTGGAGCCAGCACTGGGAATAGATCTCCCCTGTCACGTGCACACATTGCGCAGTGTGTGGAGAAGCAAAGGATCTTTGGGGGGATTGCCTGCCATTTGAGAAGCAGGGCTCCCAAAAACATGTGCTGGCTATCTGCTTCCAGGTACTGTAGGTATTAAGAAGTCAGACAAACAGTTTCAAGCCAGAGAATTTCCTGAAGATGTTGGTTCTTCAAAAAGACCTTGAAAGGCAGGTGTATGGGAAATGCAGAGGGAGACATTCTTATACAAGCAAATACCATGAGCAGAAAATTCTACCTTCACTTGTGCCTCCTTTAAAGGCTATGAAATGGCTAGTATCCCAGACAACTAAGTTTGACTACAGAATGAATGACTCTGTGTGTGTGTGTGTGTGTACATGTTTGTGTATTGTTTAGACATGAGAACCATCAAACAATGAGTTTTTAAAAAGTATGACCTGAAGGAAAGAAATAAAGAAGAATATGGACGAGAACTGAGTCTTAATTCAGCTGGAAAACACAGTGCCTTGCTGTCTAGATGTAGGCTGGGAACTGCTAGAGAGGTGCACATTAGGATGATAAATAGATACATGGAGACAAAGACCCCGCAGGAGCAGGGCCTCCGTCCTTTCTTGAGGATGCTCCGATACCCTCTCTGTGGGAAGCCCTGCTTCTGTGCAGGGAATAGTAAAGGCAGTGTTGCAGGGAGCTGCCTGTCTATTTTTACATGATTTCATTCATTCAAGTTCCTCATTCACAATATGCAGATATTTAGGCTATTCCCAAAATGTGGGTGTTTACACACACTGCTGGCAAATCACTGTTCTAGTGAGTGCCAACAGTGCAGAGACCAGTCAATCACCAAGTGCTTCTAAAATGCCCGCTGCATAGGGTGACATTGTCCTGGTCTGCCAAATGACCTAGGGCCTAAAAGTGGCCATCAAGTCTATGCTGCTGTTTCAAGCTTTCCAACTTAGACTATTTTCTTTCATGTTCTTTCAAACACCCCAGGGAGGCTTTGCAGGGTTCTAGAGCAGTTGTAGAAATGACAGAACTCTCTCACCTTGCAGTTGCTTTCCTGACACACCAATAGAACCCCCACCCCACCCCATACCATAGCACAGATTTGTTGGACACAAATTCTTCTTCATTAACAATTTCTGCAGGAGTCTGACAGATGTTCTGTTGGTAATTGAGATGTGTGGTTACATTTATAGACCTCTTAAGTTTTATGAAGTGGTGTCTTCATGTTTTTCCTCATATAATATCTACAATAAGCCTGAAAATTAGGCATGACATGTTTTTGCCTGATTTTGGAGGTGAGGAAGCCTTGTGACTTGGTGATTGTAAGTGACATGACCCAGTTAAGGAGAGCTAGCAGAGCTGGAACTTTAACCCACTGCAGCTTCTGCCATCCACATAGGTGAACACAGCTGTTTGTATGCTTTTCATAAAAGACCGAAGAGATGTATAGAGCTGATGCTTGTGTGGGGATTCTGAGAAGGAAACACTGAAAGGACCCAGGCTCTGCTGAGCTGCTGGGCCAGTACAAAAATGTAGTAAGATGTTATGGCTCTGTACAATGAAGTAGAAATTATTTGGTGACATAATTAAGGTAACTGATTGGATTTCAGTAAATTTTGTTAGGTGATAACTTCATTTCCTTGTTGTTTATTAGAGTTTGTCTTTTAAAATGAAACAATTGCAGTTTGAAGGATGAACTCATTTGCTTTGGATCATTGTTGAAAACCTAAAAAAAAACCATGACTATCACCTGGGAAATAAATCATACTTATACATCTATTTAACTAATGCTGTATTTTTTTTTAGATGAACAGTGACAAGAAGTTAAAGGCCATTAAAATACCTAATTACTTGTAAGGAATTATTAAAAGCATTTGGAAAAATCTAGATATTCTATCAAAATCTCAATAAAGCATTTACTTCTTCACAGCGATGACAGAGAAATCTAAAAAACAAGTCATATTTTAGAAATATATTTTGCTTTTTGTGGCAGGAAGGATGACGTAGACTGAAGCAGAGATCCACAGATAGGTGAGGAGGAAGAATTCTAGGAGTCATCACTGAGCAGGGAGACCAAGCTGAGATAGAACCAAAGTATTTGCTTATACAAACGCTCCTCCATTTCCAAGGCAACTTTCTAATTTCCCTAGATTAAATTCCCTGAGGACAAGGTATATGGTTTTTGTTGCATCTTGGTGTCCCCCGATGAATACTCATAATACTGAAATGTTTATAGAAAAATTCCTAGAAGACCCCATCTATTTACACAGAAGCAATACTGCGTCTGTTCTATTACTTGGAAGCAACTTTAAAGCTGGCTTCAATAAGCAACTTGCAATTTCTGAGCCATGCAGCCTACAATATCTAAATATTTCTCCAGTTGCCTGGCTGTACCACTAAAGATTTATGTCTTAGTGTATTGATACTTTAAAAAAAAATTCATAGCTTGAAAAAAACATGAAAACTGGAGTCATGATACACAGTTGGTGGTTGGATGACCTTTCCGAATAGTATAAAAATGACAATTCCTTCCCTCATTGAATCTGATTATATAATGAATAATTGAAATAACTTTTGTAAAAGGCTGTATAATTCTATTTAGGGAGGGTAAAAACATTGTAATAATCTAGTAATCTACTAATTTAGAAAATAATGCTGTAACATGACATAGTTGATTATTATTAAAATTAAACTCTTATCAGAATCACCTAGGAAACTTAGTGAAGCTGCAAGATGGGTTGTAAGCTGAGAAACTAACCAGGAAGTTTGAGATTGGACTCAAAAATTTACATTTTTAATCATCACTTTAAGAAGCCGTAAGGATCCTTGTCCAGCCCTTTGAGGAAAAGCGTCAACCAGTGTCTCTAACTAATGGCTTTTAGTTTTTACTTAACTCTTGTAAGTCTGTAATACGTACTGTCTAATAAACAATTCTTAGCATGACTGTTTATATCTAGAGAATATAGTTAGGTCATGCAGAGATTGCTCTCAAACTTGACATCTTCGCATTAGTTATCAATTCCAGTGGCTAAGATGTTAATGAAGATACTAACAAGTTGCTGAATCAATTGTCCTTCCATTAAAAGTACTGTTATACATAAAAATACCGGACAGGAAGAGCACTGCAGGAAGCTTACCTTTAAAAGGTCTTAGCTATTGTTTGAGGTCATAGGATACCACTAGGGATACAATCTCTGTTGTAGCTGTGGAATTACGCCTGTGAGGGTTACTTGTTAACACACAATTCAAACTCTCAGTTTGTAGTGTTCTTTTGTCTTTCTTTAGTCTTCTAGTCTCAGTATCCTTAGAAGGGATTGTTTTAGTGTAATATGCAGATTAAGGTGTGCTTTCTTTATTTTTAAACAAAACATTTTTTAGAAAGTTTATGGTTAAGAGTTTTGTCTTTGACCAAGAAAGCCTGGATGCAGGTGTTATTTCAACATATTCTATTTATGATTTAGATCTTGTAATACGTTTTCCAAGCCTCACCTCCTTTAAAGATGGTGAATTTTTAGCGTTAAATATTTTATGAACTTCCTTGTTGGTGTTAATCTTAAATCAGCAATACCCTTTTTAAAGTGGCATTGTGAACCAGTTGTAATTTTATGTTCTTGTTGAATTTACATGGATGTTAAAGATATCTCTCGAACTGGAAATTGGAGAACAAAGAGACTTGAGCAGTTAACTAGTTTCCATGCATAATTTTACAAATGAAGATTGAGACTCAGGAAGGTTAGGGACTCCAGCTATCAGTATTTTTCCAAAGTTTTTGCTATGTTTCCCTCAGATTTATTTGTGTTACCCATATTCAGAGTAATCTAACCATATCCAAACCATCCTTTGTAAAGAATATTAAATCAAGCAATTCCCATGGCAGTAAACAAGCTCTGAGAAACTGCACAAGTTTTCCATTTATAGCTGGAGAATTTCTGTTAGTTTTTGGAGCTACTTTATTGATTAAAATTTACTTGAAGTGAGGGCAACATCACTCCTATATGTACTATTAAATTCTATTTAAAACATTTCTTTGCTTAATTTCTATTGCTATAAAGAAACTTTTTAAATAGAGAGAAAATGCCATCAAGATTAGGAAGGAGGGCGAGTAGGTATTGGGAGGAGAGAAGTTCTAACATGAGTATACTTGGGGATGCAAAGAAAAAACAAAAGGCATGGATTTGTTCAATTGTCTTTCATCATTAATCCACAAAAGAAAGGTATTCCTATGTTTTAAAATTCTTTCTGTCATACTCTTAAGACGTTTAGAGATTATTAAAAAAATGTAATAGCTTTTTTATTACTGATTATCATTATTATTGTATTATGGAAGATTTGGAAAACAAATAAATTTGAGAAAAAATAATTATCTAAAGAAAACTATTTAAAACTTTGACATACCTTTTAGCTTTGCCTTTATTTACTTAAATATTTTTTAAAAAATAGGCTACTGCTCTCCAGATGCTTTTGCAGACTTTTCTTTTTTAATTCTAAGTATGTGACGAACATCTTTCTTTGATATGAATTGCCTTCTAAGCTATAACATTTTAGAGATTTCATACTATTTGATCTGGACCATAACTTATCCACCAATTGTTTTGATGTTAGACAATTAGGTTATTCCTCTTTAAAATTTTATAAACATTTCTGTTAAACATGATAGCTGAATACATATATATATATATATATATATATATACACACACACACAAAGTGTGAGAATTACAAGTAGAAAGGTATATTATTTCTAGGGTTTTAGTATCTGTTGCCAAACTAAATCCTCATCCCACATTTTTCTTTATATCACCTGTTAAACTTTTTAGGACAGTGGCCATTGAGAAGACAGTTACTACTTTCAGTCTTTGTCATTGTATGAGAGAAAAAGGTATCTTGTCATTTCCTCTTTGCATAATTGTTTTTCAGTCTTCTGACTTCTGTGTTTACGTATCTACATGTATTGACTTCCAGTTATTCATTACCAGGTTACCTACTTACTACTGTTTCCAGTCAGTCTAATAGGGGTTCATTTCATTCACCTTATTTTTTAAGAATTACTTATAAATATCATTACTACATATTATATTTATTGTTTATGTGACTGACATTCTTTTCTCAAAATTATTTGCCATTGAATTGTTTATGGTGCTGTTAATGTATCCAGATTTATTGTCTCTTGTAGCTAAATCTTCTGTTATTTTTCTCCATCGTTATTTCCTCTTCTTACTTTCTTCTTAATCTCCACCTATTGGATGATTCTGTGTTGTAGGACATTTTAAGTATTTACACAGGTATGGCATATTGAGCCAGCATCTAGTCAGATAAATGATAATAAAAATAACAAGAAGCAGAATATGTTAGAAGGTCGACCAAGCAAGCAGTTCTGGGTCAGGAGGTGTGACCATTAATTCTGACAGATTAATTTGATTGGGTAAAGAAATGCCTATTGGATTAGTAAACAGACTTTTGGGTCTGTCCAGGTCAGTCATGGAGGCATGACCTTGAGCGCTGTTCCCCTTGCTTCCGGCTACCATGACCTGAGCACCTTTTTTCCCACGTGCCCTTCTGCCATGATGCTTCCGCTCTGGCATCAGCATACCATAAACGAACCCCCCTGAAACCGTGAGCCAGATAAACCTCTCCTCCTTTGAGTTGTGAGTGCGGGGTATTGTGTCTTGGCACAGGAAAGCTGATTAACACAGAAGGAGAATTCAGGAAATAATGAAAGCATGATAAGGTCTTAGAGTTTTGGAATGGAATAAGGGTGAAGAATTAGTGCAGAATAATCAGTGATTTCTGGTTCTTCCGAGTGCTGCAGCCTGGAGAAAGGAGAGTGTGTGAACTAAATAAAAAGCTCCTCCTCTCCTGTCACAGCGTGGTGCTAAGTCTCCTCATCATGTTCAGTGGTCTCCCTTCAAGACTCCCCCGTTGTGTGAATCCCATGTTGCTTGGCTTCAACAAGCAAAGATCCTAAGAAGAAAATCAAAGCACATGTGTAACTAACTCTGCCCTGAAAGAATACAAAGCAAGATGGATTATTTTCCTTTTGGTACAATAAAAGCATATATTTTAGGTGTACAACTCAGTGGGAGAAGACGTACATCTCCGTCATGGAGTCATCATCCATCGCAAAACACAGGACACCACTCTCATTCTCAAGTGACCCTCAGACTGTATCTCAATCGAGATCCTTCTGGCTTTAACTAGTCTTCTGATGTTTATTATTATAAATGGTTTTATCTGTCCTGAGCTCCTCACAGGTGAAATAAGAAAGAATGTTCTTTTTGGAGTCTAGTGTTTTCAATTAACATAATATCTTTTGAAATTTATCAGTATTGTAGAATGTATGTAGCACTAGTTGGTCATTTTTTTAAAAATTTCTGAGCAGTTATAAAGATATACCACAGTTTATTGTCTTATGGAGAAACACTTGTCATCAGTTTGTAACTGTTACAGTTATGAGTATTTTACAAAATGAGTTGCAGACATACTGGTTTCTATTGTGTGTGTTATAGAAATGGAAAAACTGGAGCATGAGATGGTATTTGTTTAACTTTGTTAGACTTTGTCCACAATTTTACAATGTGGTTGTATGATTTTATAGTTTCACTTACAACATATGAGAATTCCACTTGTTCCATATCCTTCTTAACTCTTACCAGTATCATTTCAAAATATTACAGAACATATGCTTTGAAGCACTATATTAATCATTAATCTTAATTAGAGTAGCAGACTATATATTAGTGAACAGAGAGAGATATAGTAACCTTTAAGAGAACAGTATTTATATTCAAATAGTTACTCTTGGAAGATAAAGTTTGAAGTAAAAACTGAAAGTATGGCCAAGTCTGAGTCTCTGTCATAACAATCTGTAACCTGCCAAACTTTGATTTCATTTAATAGCAAAGTATTATTTTAAGACCTTGGGCCAGGGATTTAGCTCAGTGACTTAAGTGCCTGCCTGGCAAGCTTGCTGTTGTGAGTTCGATCCCTGGTACCAAAAAAAAAAAGACCTTAAAATACTTACAAAAATGATTTTTAAATTTTATATGTGTTAAGTCTCTTGCTGTCTTCAGATACAGCAAGTACAATATAATAATTTCAATAAACATCTGAGGAAGAAAATGATTTTTTCAATTGAAGAGAAATATCATTTAATGTAATTGCTGCTAAAATTGTTTTACAATTTTAGTTAAAATTGCTTGTTAATAATTGCTGGCATTTATTCAAATCATCTTTCAGCCCAATGTGCACAATATATTAATCCATGTGCTAAATATTAATACAGGACTGTGAGCATAAATAAAATATTTTTAAAATACAAAAATCCAGCCTGCCAAATGGAAAAAACAAGCCAAAGTGGCTACTTTTATTTTTAAGGAAACTGATAAAAACTGTGTGACTGCACAGAGTAAAATGTTTACTTTGTACCTCTTTTAAATATATATTCAAACAACACATCATACTTGGGAACTTTCTCTGCTAAATATATTTCCTCTAGGTTTCTAAAATTTTCTTTTGAAATGTTTATATTTGATCCAGTCTACAGATTAGACAGCCATGAAGAATAAAAATTAATGTGTTTAATCTTAAGTTTTAAACATGTTTGCAATTGTTAGATTGATTTCAGAATAAACAATAACAGCCATTAGAAAATATTAGTGAGGCAATAATAGCATGCATTTTGTAATATTTATTTGCATGTAACGTATTTCTATGAATTGAAATGTAACCTCAGAAAATAGTCCTAAAATTAGAATCAAACCTCTACGGATTCTAAATCGCAGGTAATTAGTTGAATAGTACCAGTGATAATAGTGGAGATAAATATGTTCACTGTCGTTCTATTATGCTGTAAGAATGACCATGGACTTGGAGTTAGGCGAACCTGAAATTGAGTACCAGATCTGCCTGGTGGTTGACATTGAACAAATTTCCTCATCTGTAAAATGAGTGTCCTGCTCACATATTTTCTCATGACATAGCAGTGGACATGCACAGTGCTTGTCATGACCAGCACAGCACATGTTACTTCCACTGCACCCACCTTTGTGAGTGAAAAAAACTACCATTCTTTCCCTTCTCTCTGGAAACTAGTGAAGTGTAGTGAAAACTTCCTTGTCCATTCCCATCTCACTTCCAGTGTTTACCAACATTTAGGGCTCGTCCTTGAAAAGCTGTGTATTCAGTGATTTTCCACAAATGTCCATTCACCCTCTCTGACTTTTTCAACATGGCCGGTGGTCTAGGTCTGTGGCCTTATTTTGCTGTGAGTCATCTTTTCCTGGGCATCCACTGCACTGAGCACATTGTTTTCTTCTAATTCTGATTGTTCCTTCCTCTCCCTCTTTCTCACTTTCTATTTCCTTTCCTTGCCAGCAGAATGTAGTTCTATTTTTGGTCTTCTCCTCTCTGTTACCTTCTCATGTTTTAGTGATTTCATCCACCATTCTCATTTATTTCACCAGTCCCAACTGTTCCACTGAATATTTAAACCCATGCTGGACTTCTTCCACCTGAAATTCTGGGCAGCACATCAAAGTCCAAGAATAAAAGTGAGAACACCTTCCACACAACCACAAACTTTTCCTGCAAGGTCAGATCCTTAAACTAATCAAATCTAAAGAGTGCTGGTTAGGGACAAGAATGCTGCATGTAAAAAAGAAAAAAGAAAAAAAGAAAAAAAGAAAAGAGAAACCAAAAAACACACATGGCCTCTTTAGAGCCATCTAGTATGAAGAAAAATATGACCAAAGGAGGTATCGTGGAAAGACATAGCTTAAACAATGGAAATAGATAGAAGTTTTACAAATTTTACAAAATATATGGCTTTGGGAGCACACTGCTAGGGGTCAGCCCACCTAGGGGTGTGATAGAAATCCTGCTAGTGAGAGTCCCTCAGAGTTTGTATTCATCAGCTACTGGTACTGCTGCATTGACTCTTGTCTTCATAGCTTCTCTTCCTCTAACTGGAATATGTTTTTTGGTTGTGGATTTTTTTTTCCTAATAGAAAAGCTGATTCTTTTTCTCTTTGGCCCAGCATCCAGTCCATTTTCTAACTGCTGATTGAACCTTCCTGATATCCCTTCCTACTTCCAATCCCTGTTTTAGGTCCCTCTGACCTCTCTGGAGACCGTCTCACATCTTTCTCCCTCATCTGCTTGCCTCTAAACTCCTACTCACATCTTTACTCTGCTTGAAGTTTAGGATAGTTAAGACTTGCTTTCTCCTTTCTTCTACTAAGTCCAATGCAAACTGTAGACATTTCCACAAGTTTTACCTTCAAAGCCTTATATATTAATGCAATTTACCAACTTTTTCCATGGTTTCTGTCTCCTACCTGCCCCAGAACACTCATGGATCTATACTGAGTTTCTACAGAATGTCCTTTATGTCTGGATAGTTGCAACTCATCATGCTTGGAAATGTGTCATGACTATTTATTGAATACTCTTTATTAAAATGAAGAAATATTTTTTCAGCATGGTCTTTGAGCTCACTGGTTTGTTTATAGAACAAAGTTAGTAAAATCTGCTTAATGAACACTCATAGGTATATTCTGGGAAAGTATACTAGGTAGAAGATGTCAGATCCAATATTGATTTTAAGCACTTCACATATTTTTCTTTAAACCATGATGTATTTCATTGAACCACTGAGGAGACCAGACATTGGCTGTTGTCTTAACAGTCAGTTAAAATGTAAGGCCACAAAAAAAGTTTTCTGTTGGCGGCACACCTAGTTTATTTTGTGGAAGTCACATTCCTCAGCATTCTCTTTTCTCACTTGATTCTCCTTCAGACACTTTAGAGTCTGCCTTCTTTCACTGGGAAGCACACATCGAGTGTGCAGTAAGCGTGAGATACTGTGTCTGTTCTTTAGCGGCTCTGGTCTCACTGTGGGAGGCAGACTCCGAAGCTAAGATACCCTGAAAATAATATTTCTCGGAATGTGGTCCTCCACATCTGCAGCCCCAGCATCCCTGAACCTGTTATGGACCCAAATGCTTGTGTCCTGCCCAGACATAAGACATCTGGAGCTCTGAGGCTGAGTCTGTGCAGTTTGCACTTAGCAAGCACTTCAGAAGATTCTTCTGTCTTTTAGTTTGAAAATGACTAATATAGTGTATTACTCAGTGACATGCTGGACAGCTGAACTGGATCCAGTGACCCCACAGGAATTTATTAATTGGGAAGAAGGATTCTGATTAAAATTTTATGGAGGATATGACCTGTGAACTATTTATCTTGGAAGAACATTGTTTAATAGTTTTTTTAAATACTGGCATTCTACTAAATTTTAATCTACCCTTTGAAAAACTAAATCGTTTCAACTTTTCCAAAGCAAAGATAATAATGAAAAATAATACCAAAGCTACCTAGTTTACAGTTGAGATTAAAATCATTATTTTAGCGTATGCTTTAAAATGTTAGTGGTCTGATTAATACAGAGTGGCTTACAGATAAAGCGTTGCTACTTAGGAATGGAACATCTTCAGGGCAAATAATGTCCTTTGAAATTCAGCTCCATGGGAAGTTTATTAAATAGTCTTTTTAAAATTTCATTTTTAAGGATTCCTACTCTTTATGACTGGGAGTAAATGACTCAAAAGATAACTAATAGGGAAAATAAAATAACATTGATTTATAAGCAAATCTTTATTAACAAAGGCAAGGAACAGATATGCTTTAAATTTGTCTCCTGCCTCTATTCAACTTTGTTAGTTGTCAAATGTAGTGATGGACTTGAGAGCTTTGTGTGATTACAGAATAGTGTAATTCTGAAAAAGTTATCACGCCAAAGTTTCCTTGTCTAAGAAGTCATGATTGTCAATTCCTTGTTTAACATGTTTGCATTTTGAAGAAGGCATCTTCTCCTGACCGAGCACGTTACACACACTGTAGAAAAGAGTTCTTGAAAGGCCAAGCTCTGAAATCCAGTCCCCTTCCCTACCTGTGCCCCGTTCAGCATCCTCGTTACACAGTGCTTGAGACATGTTTTGTTTTACCTTTTAAACTGATTGCTTTGAGACCTTTATTTGTGACAGAGCTGAGTAGAACCCCTTTATGGTCCTTGTAATAAACTTCTAGCTGACACTTGTCTACAAGTACCGCACTGTGACTGCAGTGCCCCCAAAGCTGCTGGGCACAGCTCCTAGAATAACACATTCTGGGCTGAAAGGGCACATCTCTTAGACTTGGTTCCCTTCCCTTCCCTTCCCTTTTCTTTTCTCTTTTCTTTACTTTCCTTTTCTCCTTGCTCTTCCCTTATTTTTTCTTTTCTTTTCTTTTCCTTTTTTTATTTTGAGACAGAGTCTCAGTATGCAGTTCAAGGTGGCCTTAGGCTCACTTTGTAGCCCAGGCTGGTCTTGAACTTGCAACAGTCCTCCTGCCTCAGCCTCCTGAGTGCTGGAATTACAGCAGTGCGCCACCCCACTCGGCTTCTTCCCTTTTTTCTGTCAGAGCATCTTTGAGATATATTTTACATAATGCATATTTTACATAATACTTTTTCTAAAGTATGCAGTGCAGTGATTTTCAGAATAAGTCTCCAGTATGGCGCAGCCATCAACACAATATATTTAGGATGTTTTTATTGCCCACTGATTCTGTTCAGAAAAACATCCATGACCATTAATAGTCACTTTTCACCCTCTGCCCCTGAAGAGGCCTCAGCAGCTATAATGTAGTTTTACTTTCTCTAGATGTGTCTGTGCTATTAATTCCCAAACATTTGTTGATTCTTGATGTCATTTTGAGCACCCATCAGTGGGTGACTTGCTCAACTGAACTTCAGTTAGTAGTTATTTCTTATCTTTAAAGTGCAGATAGTGCATATTAAAATAAATGTAAAAAATGTGATAATTGTTTAAATAAGTTAATATAGCACCCAACATATATGTTCATGTATATTTAATTATTTTCAGTTACTTTATTTTTTATTAGAATGCAGTGTGGTATGGAATATTATAGTACTGAGGAATAAGAGGCAATATTAGAAAAGTAGGTTTAATTACTACTAATCACTGTGATTTCTCCCAGTTTAACATAAAACCAAACAAAAAGCACCATGCCTCTTCTATTAGCAAATCTTTTGCAAGTGAAATCTCTTCTACTTCTTGAAAAGTACTACTAGTTAGGTAGTTAGTGGGGAAACAATCTTTGGATTCTTTGTTATCTTCTCTTATAAATCTTCACATGGTTTAAATGGTCTCAGATTAAAAGCATAAATTGTGCATTGGTCCATAAGATGGAAAAGGTGACTTTTCCTATACATTGGCTACAAACTTCAGTTTATTTCTCAGTGGAAACATTTACTTCAATTCTGTTCCTAATGGGATGTACTATGCTTAATCACTTAATCCCTGTTAGTTTTCTGGTGTAGGAATCGCACAGTAATATAGACAGGGAGCCAATATGTATTGGACTAGTGACAACGTCCTACTGAATGTCTCTGGATAGTTTGGAGTGTCTGTTTGGTGTAGAGTCATACATCCTGGTGGCACATTCTCTTTCATGTTCTGGTTTGCCTGTGTTCCATGCTGTCTCTGACTTGTTCAGGGTTGGAGACCAAAGGATGCCTTGTTCCAATGGGACTCTCTGATGCTGATGTTTACATGGTTGTTGGCTTTGGGACTTGGGCTTTACAGGGTGATGATTTTTTCTTTGCTTCTCTGGCTTTCCCACTTGTTAATAATCAATCCTGAATGCCTGATTTCTTTCAGGATGTCAAGAACTTCATTTCCTACCACAGATTTTTCCTATACGACTTCAGGGCTGCAGTAATTTGGCATGACAGAAGGTGTGTGCTGCCAGCAAATTATCAGAGGATAGAAGAGTACAAGCCATTGCTGTTTGAATCAGATGGCATTCTGTGCACATTCTATTAGTTCAGCAAACAAAACAGCCAGATTTTTGTGTGTCTGTGGTCTTTCTTTTTCATATTCTCATCAGAGCACCTACTGGTAGCAATGCCTCCTCCACCTCCTGCGTATCTCCACATGCTTGCTTAATTTCACATTCTATTTCTATTGCCAGGGAGACCCTTTCCCTTCCTCTCTGCCTTTGTTTAGTTCCTGACCATTCATCCATTGTCTAAATCCCAGCTGGATTCCTCCTTCTCCTTGGAAGCTTTACCTCCAGTGATCTGTCTCTCCTTTACACTTCTGTGTCACCCAATGTCATTGCCAAATCATTGCACAATTTATTATATTTTTCCATATGTCATTTAAATCTCTTTGAATGCAAATCTCATCTTCTCAACTGTAATATGCTTCTGGCAAGGTATGGTCCTACTGTATTTTTCTTCAGTTTCATTACCAAAATACCTATCCTTAATTCTAGATTAAAGTGATGCTAATTACATACTAGATGTAATTCAGATATAAGGCTAAATACTTTTTAAAACTTGACCTTTTACTTGATTAAATGAAAGCAGATTGTTTTCAGTGTTATCCTTCAGGAACCCTTCCAATTAGAATAGTTAGTCACTTAAACCTTTGCATTTAGGAGACTTTGCTCCACCGACGACCCTGGTTCTGTGGAGCATCCCCTGAGGAGAAGCGATGGTGGGCTTGTTCAGAAGACTCCAGTTCTTGGGAAAACATTAGATCCTGATTGTACTGTCTGCTACCCAAAAAGGTCTTGTTGCTATGCTGTGCCCTCTGGGAAGAAGGGGAGCTGTGTTTCCCCAAAGTGATTGTGTTGTATTCTCAACAGGAAAGGTTGGTACTTAAGATAGAACTGGGGGAGGAAAGGAAGGGAGGATGGTTGGGCAGAGAGGTCAGAGCCCAGGAGACAGAAGTGTGATGGGAAGTCAGCGCTTGGACAGAAGAGTTTCAGTGGCCTGGGCTTGGCCAGATGCAAACGCCCAGCCCCCAAACTGTTGGTTGCATTTCTGAGGTGCCTCTTGCCAGGCCCGACAGTTTCTTTCATCCAGCTGCTCACCTGTGTGCTGAGGAAGACACTGAAGCCAGGTGAATGATACAGTTCACTTTGAGAACAGATGCCATGAAATGAATTTTTTTCTCACAGATTGGTTCATTGTGTGGTTGGGGAGAAGCATCAGTGACGGGGAGGGCAGCTCTCTTTTCGGATCGGAACCAGTGCTCTCCATTGATCAGACGGATCCTTTCCCTGAGGTAGCAAACAGTGAGACATTTTGGAGATAAGGAAGTTTGAGATTAGTACATCTCAATGCACTAACTGAACAATATTGGACACTAAATATAACTAGGTGTGCCCCTTTGTAAGCTTATACTACATTTTCTGCAACATAGTACTTCTAGTTTTATTTGTTTTCATTTTCCATAATTCAAATGCAGTATATAATTAACGATGAGGAAATGCTATAAAAATGAACCACAAACTAAAATAATTAAACTAACAGACATTTCAACCCTCAGTTGTTATAGCTAGTCATTATTCCTCAGTCACTATGAAAATGTGTGACTCAGAGAATGCCCCCAAATTAGCCTAAAGTTCTGCCATATTTCTTGAAATGTGACTTTAATAAAAAGTCCAAATTTCAAATGAAGCAAAGCTCTTCTTCTGAATTTAAAGTTGGTAATTATAGTTATTAAATTACAATGAACAATACTAAATAATTATTGTGAAAATACTTTATATGAACAGATATATGCTCTATAATGAGGAACTGATAAGTATAATTAGAAATTATCCTAAGAAAGCACCCATAATATCTGAAGCAGTGTATAGGTCTCCTTTCTTTCCTCTAAGTGTATCTATTGCCTGAATTTTGTGTTAAAATCTTTCCCTTACTTTTTAAAATAGTTTGATAACACATGTGTGTATCACAATATTACCAAATCATTTAGTTTGGGTTACTCATGGATAATTGGGTGGTTTGGAGTGTTTACTCCTACAAGTTATCCCGAACTTTCATTTATATGACTCTGAGGCATGCACAAAAACTTCTCTAAGGCATAGACCCAGGCAAGGAATTGCTGCAGTATATATCAGTGCAGAATGCACGTGTCAGCTTTTCTAGGGAATTTGTCTGCTATTCACCCTCTCTCCAGGCTGCCTGCATTGTGAACTTTGCTTTTGCTGGGACAAAAACTCAACAGCTGCAATTTGAAAGAGAAAAAGTCTAATTTGGCTCATAGTTCCAGAGGGGTCAGTCCTTGACTGGCTGGTCTGGGACAGGAAAAGAGTAGAGGATGGTGGATGAACACAGTAGGGCAAAGCTGCTCCCTTTTGGGGGATCAACAAGCACAGTGAGCCAGAAAGAGATGGCAGGGAGGGAGGGAGAGAGAGAGAGAGAGAGAGAGAGAGAGAGAGAGAGAGAGAGACCAGAGTCAAAGTCATACCCGCAGTGACCATCTGCGCCAGTTGTGCCCCACCTCCTAAGGCTGCACTCAGCTAGGAACTCATCAGTGGATGAAGTCACGATGTGTGTAGCACCTCTATGATCTAATAATCTACCCAAAGCCCCAACTCTAAGCCACCTGACCTGCACTGTTACGTGGACTCATCTCAGTGCTTCATCTTTGGCAATTTGGTGGATGGATGGTGATATCTCATTGCAGTTTAACTTAAGTTTCCTTGGTTACTAACCAAGCTTGCACATTTTCACATATTTCTTGGCTGTTTATGTTTCTTCTGTGAAATATCCATTCACATTTTCAACCTGCTTTTTCCCTGCTATTATTTGTCTTGTCCTTATTGATTCTTAGGAATTTTCCATGTTTTCTGTGTATGTCCTCCTATTTGAGCATGGTATTTTCAGTCTTATGTATATGTCTTAGTGAAAAGTTGTTCGTAATATTTCTCTTTTTATTTTGTATTTTGATGTTTTGTTTAAGAAATACTTTTCTATCTCAGAGTTACTAAATATAAAACATTCTGTAGAAGAGAACCACAATTTGAGGCTAAAACTTTTAATATTAACTAATATTCTTCTCTCAAATAATAAATGAACCTTTGAATACTTCTTTTTGTGATCTCCCTAAAGTGATGTGTGATCAATGGAGTTTATTTTTGTTTTTTAACCCTGTGAGTTGGCTGCCCTTGGTATTTTTACAGTGTTTCTTTTGATTTCCCTGCATTTTTGCCATTTTCTTTACTTTCTTCCTCTTTTGGAATCTTTTAACTTTTTCCCAATATACATTATGTAGAATTTTTACTAATGAAAGTCTTTGGTTTAAAATTTTCTCACATTTTACTTGTTGGAAGCATCTTTTTTAACTGCCTTTTGAAGGATTCTTTCATTAGGTGTAGAAGTTGATCCAGAACAGCTGTTCATACAGTTCCTCTTACTTCATCTTATTGCCTGAGGCTTTCACTCTGAATACTGAGAAGTCACTTGCAAATCTTAACCATGTTCTTTTCTGGATACTTTTTCATTCTTACTTATTGTGAGCTCTTTTCTACTTTTCTACTATGGAACTGTCTAGTTTAGAGTGAGTTTCTTTCTCTGTTTTTGCTTTGGATTCACTAGACTGCCTTGATCAAAGGATTTTCTTAATTCATTGTGCAAAATTATCAGACTGTTCCACATTTTTTTCTCCTGTTCTGGTACAGTAAGGTGTGTGTGTCCATTTCCTCTGTGTCTCTTCACCTATCTTAGTTTTATCTGTGAATTTTAAATGGGCAACAGGAACAAATTCTCTGAACATCTAGTTCATCATACTGGCGTCAAATGGAACTTCAGTAACTTCCTTGTGATTGTTCTGATACATCCTGAGGTCACCCAGTATCCTTTCTGATGGTGTTTTCTATTGTAACGGAGAAATTGAATTTATATTTGACAGTGTTTTGGGAATATAAGTTATTTGGAATAACTTTCATAATAGATATTAGATCCATACAAATTCTTTGAACTTCAACAAAGACTTTCTGGTTGATATTTTGACATTTATCACTCTATTTTTTGACTCTTATTACAACCATCCTATCCTAGAGAAAAAGGTATATTTTCAACAAATTTTCTTCTACCAAATCAAAAAGAACTTTGTATCAAAACTTATAGTAATTTTTTTTTACTATCTCATTTTCCCTAATATATTTGTTTTTACCTATACTGATTGAGTGGTAGCTTTTTAGAATATGTTTCATGTTTTATCATACTTTATTGATAGATTATGGGAAATATTACCCTAGGGAGAGCCCCATAGATTGGTTAGTTTAATTTAGTGTCATTTTTGGGGTAATTATCTATATTGATTAAAAATAGCAAAGAAAGAAGAAAGGACTATTTCTGTACTTCCAACATGGAATGCTGAATACCAGTTCAAGAGAAGCATTCCTGTGGTGGTTATTTATCACAGTACTCAAGTTGTACATTGATAACACATCTATTAATAAACTAGCTTACATGGGTTAACCTAGGAACCTGAATACCATTATGATATTAATTCTGTGAGGAGCTTAAGACAGAGCCTGGAATAATTAGCTTACAAATGGACTCTTGGAGTATAGCCCATTTGTAAGATGGGCACTGACTGTACAGGAGATAATTTGGATCACTGTGTGGGCTGGGAGGGAAATGCCTTCTGCTAAACAGCAATGCCACAGATTTGAACATTGCACATTTGTTTTGTGTAATCTTCCTTCTGACTGTGAGCAAAGAGCATGATTGAAATGCGACTGATTATGCCTAATGTTTATAGATTCCATTTCAGTGGAGCAGACTGCTATGTTCCACGTTTTATCTTAATTCTAAATATAATTTTCATTGTTTCCCCTTCTTCAGGCACCCAGTAGTAGAACAGTGTGGTAATTTTACCTTGCATTTCAGTAACTTTTAATTGCCTGTTCGGTTTCACTTGATTCTGAGGAAAATGGAACTGTAGTTTTAGTTACCAGAACCTTAATTGTTAAAGTACTTAAAAACTAAACCTGGGAAAGAAAAAACTAAACCTGTGCAAGAGCTCACATATTCTTCACAGTGATAAACCTGAAGGAGAGCCCACTGTGTTCTCTTGTGGTTGTTGTGTCTCTGTCTCTGTCTTTTTCTCTGTCTGTCTGTCTGTCTGTCTGTCTGTCTGTCTGTTTCTCTTGCGCTCTCTCTCTCTCTCACTCTTTCCCTCTCTCTGTTTGTATGTATCTTAAAGAATCAGCACATTATATAGAAAAATAAATACCAAACTGAAGATCATGATTTATGAAAGAGACAGTGCACATTTTCCTATTCAACTTACGTGATATTACTTTATAATCTGAAAGAAAGTTTCCAAAACAGGGTAAAATCACAGCACTTACAATTATGCAAGGGCATTGCAATCACCTGCTTTGGCACTCCGTATTAAAACTGAGGCTCAGAAAGATTCCAACATCACTTCCAAGCTCCCAAGACCCTAGCCAGACCCCATGTAAGCAAGATTGTAAATACTGCTTAGGGCTTTCTGATCCTTGGCATCATTCTTCATTGTCTTTGTAGAGAATATACAAATATGAAGAACCCTTTGTTCTTACTCTCTTACACAGAGCAGAAAATATTCATATGTTTTCATTTTTACTTTCACATTATAAACCATTCTTTATCTGAACACAATGCAGTTTTCAAAAATAGGTTCAGAATATCATTGATTTCAATGCACATGTGATTAAAGGGAGTGATTGATTTTTTCCCTGAAGAATTAGTGTTTTCCACACCTTATAGATTATGAAAGATGGGAAGGAACCCTGTTAGTTTTAGCTGTGGTGAGTTGCTTCTGATTTGAGCCAACAAGGCAAGGGAAAAGAGAGATGGAGTATTTTCCAGAGGTTTTGCAGAATGATGTTTTTTTTTCATTTTTAAAGTAGCAAGACTTTCTCCTTTTTTCCTTCTCTTCCAAACAAAGTCATACAGAGCCCATGTGGGAAATAGATGAAAGTGAAGCTTATCTTTTTGAAGCAGGAGTGGTGACTGGGAAAACTAGCCTTTCTTAGCATTTCTCAGTATGCAAGCAGGAGGAAGACGGCTTCTACCATCAAAGATTAAGAGCCACAGAATAAGGCTCTCCTAGATCCAGGATCTGCCTATCTGAAGCTTTTATCTTCAGCATGGAAAATACATTTTTTCCTCATTGGGTTGTCCAGATACCCAGGAGTGAACAAGCACTGTGTGTAAAGTATGTTTGTCGACAATTATACTGATTAAATATATAATATACTGTCAGCTTAACAAATAACCTATGTACAGTGCTTATATGATGACATAAAATTCTTTTACAACAGCCACATGTGACAGCTGCCAAGCAGGGTCCTAGGCCCAGATTCCATATGCTTTGTCCAAGGTGAACACTGAAAATCAAGGATACATGAGACATTTACCTTCGGTGTCCCAAGTTGTCTTCTTAATTCTTTGTTTTTTCCAGAAAATATTGAATATTCCTGTAATCCTGGTATCTTCCACAAAAGAAAGGATCAGATACAAATCATTTACACTTTTGTTTAATTGATACATCTCTCCCTAGACTGAGCTGTATTTCCGATCTCTACTGTCAAGTAATGGTACCATGTCCCTCCGGGCTTTCTCTGCCTAAGTATCAAGCCACTGTGCCCGAACTTTCTCTGCTCCCAGCCTCACCATTGCGTCATGCTCAAGAAAACTAAAGCTTGATACCATTTACAGAGCGCGTTATGAGGCTGGGGGGCCCACAGCTTCTAGCACAGGGACAGTGATGTTTCACACATTCTGGTTGGCTTTTGTCCCATTTCCATAATTTTTGGTTATCAAAAAAACATAAAAGCATTTGAAATGCACAAACATTCACTATAGGCAATTGGGAGATGAGTATTAGTGTTATTTAAGAATCAAGTATAATTGACTGGTGTGTGAAATAAAGTAGGAGTGAGCAGAATGGAAGGCAAAAAAGAATATAATTAATCACCATCCTAATTTTGATAAATAAACACCAATGTAATAATTCTTGATATATTAGAATTTATACTACTATTCTATGGCCCAATTCAAGCTCTACTTCATCAGGAAAAAAAAAACCTACTAAATTACTTCAAAAACATCTTGCTTTCTTTAGCTTATTTTTGTAACATTTTTTGAGAGTTATGTAGAGAGATAAACTTGGTTCACAGACCAAATTCGTAATCCTTAAATTTGTGATTTGGTTGCAGCCAGAATCATGGAATGAATTCTGTAACCAGAATTATGGAAAGATTTCTGTTTGTGACCAAAGTGCCACAGCAGTGTTACTTCAAGCCTTTCTCTGTCGCTTAGTGCACATGACAAGTTCCCATGTTCCGCTCTCCTCTTCCTAAGACCTTCTATCTTGGCCCAGTCTGAGGATGCTGTCCTGCTCCCAGGATGCAGTGCCAAGTGCTGCTCATGTGCATGGAAATCCTGGAACACTGACTCTGCCAGAACCTAAACCTTTTTACCAAGAAAGGAAGGGTGACCTGTTTTCATTGACTTTTGTTTGCTTATTTTTAGTTGCTGGTGATTGAAGTAACTGAAACTGCCATAGATTGATTTGATTCATTGTAGGGTAAAGCAGGTATGACCATCTTTAGTAGCTACACGACTTCAAGTGAAAAGATTTGTAAGGGCAGAGTATGAGACTCTCTTCTAAACATGTCTCATTCTTGGGGCTGGGGATTGAGCTCAGCGGCATAAGCGCCTGCCTTGCAAGCACATGGTCGTGAGTTCGATCCCCGGTATCGATTAAAAAAAAAAAGTTAAAAAAAAGTATACACTGATGGATGTACACTTGAAACATGTCTCATTCTTCACAAGCGTGCAGGTTGAGAGCCAGGCCTAGGAATTTGGGATGTATACCCAGTAGAATAATCTTGACATTAGAGGGGAAATATAAAATGCAGAAAAACTAAGTGTGGTGACAAATCCCTGTAATCCCAGAATTCTGGGTGTCTGAAGCAGGAGTATTGCAAATTCAAAGAACCCAGACGTTTTAGCAATTTAGGGAGAGCCTGTTTCAGATCACTTTAAAAACAGAGCAGTGAAAATGTTAGCATTATCAAAAATGATGAAAACTGAGAATTTATATATTTTTCTGAAGTGTACAAAAAATATAAAATATCCCCAAATTAACAAAAAAGAGTAAACAGCAATTTGATAAACGTCTTCATGCTCATATTAACTGTGTTGATGCAATCTTTCTTTCCCCCTGTTTTTCTGTGATAGCCCCCACTCTGTACACCTTTAACTTCCAGATAATGCAGATTTGACTTACAGAGAGAAAAAAAAACCCTGAATCTCTGTATATTCAAAGTCCTCCCATGAGAAAAGCATGGAGGTAAAATTTCAAAATTTGGTTGCACAGGCAAAGGGAAAACCTATTAGGAGTCTTGCCCAGGGGAAAAAAAAAATTGCCAAACAAATTATTTTACTTCAATGGATGCAGTGGGATAGATTCATATAGGGACTGATACTACTAATAAACAGTGATTTTATCAGCGTCTCTTAGTGAAGACTAGGGTAGCACGTACTGTATTCTGTTCTTTTTGCTTTCTGCTCACCTTTCTTGTTCCCCAGGTACCACCTTTGCCTCACAATCAAACCTTAATGACTTGGTTCTCCAATGCTCTATCCTTTTCCAAGTACCTAGGAATTCAAATTTATGTTAATTTGTGTTGATACAAATTTGTTTATACATTTAGAATATTTCTGAATGCTTTGGCAAGGAGGAAACACAAATAGTTGTAGGGGCAAGCTGAATATTCCCCCAGGCAGTCTCCCTGCCTTAGAATTCAAACAATAATAAATGAGAATTTAAGTTTCTAGAAGAATGCATCTGTCTGTCACTTTCTGTATATTCTAATGACTCATTAATTGTTATAGTTTAAGGCGTAAAGCTCAGTAGCTCCACATTATGTAAAGGAAATCATGACATAGCAATGAAGATAATTCTGGGGTCCTTTTGAATTATCGTCTCCACAAGAGTATCAATTTTATTTTGAGTTAGTACCACTACTAGTTAATGGCTAGCGGATCCATCTGAGTTATGTATCTGTATCAGCACATAACATGATTTTGACTCCTATATTTTTTATTTCTCCTTATTTGACTTGTTCATTTTGTGAAATATCACCAAACTTACAAAAGATTGAACTGAACATATAAGATGCAGCAGAGTGAATTATCGCGAAACACATACCAATGTAACTCCCAGGTACATCATTCTGTATTCCGGAAACTGGTCATACCCATCTCTCATCTCCAAAGGTAACAATTCTTGACTTTTATTCAAATTTTATTTTTCACACATTTGAAAATTTATATAAATGAATCATATAGTACATATTTTTATTTTTTTCTATCAATCAATTTTACATTTGTGAGATTAAGACATAGTCTTGTGGTTAACTGTAGTCTTTTTTTTAAATTGCTGTGTGATATTTTGCTTTGAACATACAGAACATGTATTACAGAACTTAATTTTATGCTAATGGACATTTGTAATGTTTTGCTGGTTTGAGGCTACACAGATAAGGCTCTTTTGGACCTTGTGGTACACTTGTCATGGTATACATTTGTATACACTGCTTTGGGGACCAGACAAAAATGAAATATGGAATGTGGGCTGTAGGGAAAGTACTTGGCAATTTCAGTAGATGGCATCAAACCATCCCTCAAAGTGGCTATGTAATTTCACTTTCCCATCAGCTTTTCACTCTTGATATAAATATTTTTAATTTGTGTCAATTAGAGGGCTGTTTATTTACTTTTTTCTTGGTATCAGGGATTTTATTTACTTTCTATAGTTTTTCTAACTTTTGTGATATGACTTCTGTTTTCCAAGAGAGTTTCTGGGGCACAGATAAACTCATTTACCGTTTCTGGGTACAGGAATAATAACATTGGAGATAGGTGTTTCACTTTTGAATATGTAGAGGCAAATGTTCCTGTAGCAGCTACTGTTTATTTGTGACTTGACACTTTTTAGTCAATATCCAGTAACCATTTTAAAAATTTTTGCATTCCAAAATTTTAATTCAAATTTAGCTTTTCTTTTAGTAATGAAAAAAATTTGTAAGTTCAGGAATAAATTTTGTGACTGAGAAAAAGGGCTTTAATGTTTTCCCCTGTTGTCTTTTGTAAGTCTCCCCTGCAGTACTGATGTCATAAACTCACAGTCTGCTTTTGTGGTTCGAAGGAGAACCCCCCCTGGCTTTCTCAACACCCACCCGCACCCAGGCTCAGGTGTTCAGTGGTGCTTTCTTCACTCTTGGTCTCTCCAGAGATCAAGAGAGTCCTCAGGGAATCAAATCTTATGCTCCACAAATAGAACAGCCCTGTTGTAACACATATGTCTAAATACTCACATCAGCAGTCTTAGTTTACACAGAGAGCCTTCCCAAAATTACTTCTTGGTAACTCATTATCTGGGAAGATTTGATGTTCTATGGTGTGTTTTCTTTTGTTGGTTTTTGTTTTGAGTTGTTTGTTAAATAGGAAATTGCAGAATTCCCTGTTATTTGATTAGGCAATCTTTGAAACTCATTTTATTTTGAAGAGGGTTTGAAGCAAGCTAACAGTCACAGCCCTTTTGTAAGTATGTGCTATGTATTGCTCTATGCAAAAGCAGAGTGGATGATATTACTCTCTTGAGCTTTTCTCTCCCATGTTAAAATTTAAAAAGCCTCTGTGTGTATACATGTGTGTGTGTGGGTATGTTTGTGTACACATTTACCTGAAGGTTTTAGAGTACACTGAATACTGTGGAAATCACAAGTGTGCTGCATTTGTTTTTTCTTCAAAGTTTATAAGTTGAAAAATGCTAAGAAACATAGTAAATGTAAAATAGTCACCTATTATCCTACCAGAAAATTATAAGGTGTGACTCTCTTCCTATCTGTCCTGTAAGGCTTCTCACTAATTTCTTTTATTTTTCTTAAATTTATTTAGATAATGTAAATCTCTGTGTGTATATGTATCTGTAATCCAGTTTATAGATTAAATTTGGGTATGTGTTCAAATTCATCACTTTCACACAGATAGTATTTGTTACAGATCTAATTTTTGAAGTAATAATAGACATGGTATCTCATCAATTACCATATAAAGACATTCATTTGAAGACAAACTATACTACATCCTCATACATTTGCCCTATTCTGTGGCCTAAAATCCAAATAGAAACAAAATATCATTAGAGAATTTGGTGTGTGGTTCTCAGTTTTAGCCTCCCTGGACACAAAGGATCTGTTGCTCCCTCAAAATCTCATTCCACTTGAGACTGAGTGGGAATTTGTTAATTTCCTTTCCTTTCCTCTCCTTACAGTGTTACAATTTTAGTTTTCTCTCTGGAGTGTTAAAGAACTTGGGTAGTGCTTTTACCCATTCGAAAAGGTAGTGCTAAGTGACCAGTTATTAAGAAACAGGAGAAAAAAACAATGAAAGAATTTGACCAAATAAACCACAGCCACCTTGGTTGCCTTGGCACATCCCAGCACCAAAAACGGCAAATCATTCTCTGCTTCTGACCTTTTCTTTCTGCTCCTGAGAACCCAGAATGAAGTTGGAAGTATCAAAACTATGTTTTAGGAACACTGCCTTGAATGAATACTGTGAGCTGACCTTGAAATGTCAATAGATTATATAGCACACACATATACACACACACGTGCATGCACACACACACACACACACACACATTACTGAAAGCTGAGAGCATGAGGCATTTTCTCTACACAAGACATTTTTGTGGCACTTGGGAAGATCAGACTATTTCAGAAAGAAGAGTAGATGGTGAGGGAAGTGCCATGAAGGAGTTATTCTTCAGGCAAGGTGGACAGCACCTTAATGATCATGCACCTCTTGGTTCAAAGGGTTAAAAACACCCATTTGTATCTTTGAGTTAGCTACACTGTGGGCAAAGTGGATGGGAAAGGGAATTAGCCATGGGACTCATTGGTTGTTGTGTCTTCAGACTTCAGAGCACACCCAGGACATTTTACTGAAAATGGGAACAGCTTTCCTTAGGATCGCGGGGGGCCTGACCTTCTGCGTTTCTCCAGGCTCCTAGGTGGTGTTGCGTGCTGCCAGTCAGACCACACTTTGAGCAGCAGGGAGCTGGGTCAGCTGAAAAGTGGAAGGAAAAAAACAACAGCAAAGTAAGAAGCTATTAGTAGCTAATAAGGAAAGTTTTAACTTGCTGGATACTAGGTGATTGGAGAGATGGAGGCTTGCCCCTAGTGAAAGGAGGTCAATGTGCTGCTCATGTGACTTGATATATATTTTATTTCAAGCTTTTAATATTAGAAGATGGTTGAGCAAGGCTGATTTCTGTGCTGTTGTTAAAGCAGGGAATTCAATGAGAAGGTAAACACTCATTCTAGAGCTAAAACTGGAGGTAAATGGTGAATCTCACACTACTTTAGGAAGATTCAGAAGCAGTAATAATCTACAGCCAAGCCAGAATTTATTCTTCGATTTAAAGCAGAAGGCTTTGATGAGAACAAAAAATTGACTCTTCTGTCCAGGTCAATGGAATGACACTGAGTATGGCCCAGGTGTGACATTTTCTTTGTTTCCTAAGTGACCAGAGGTGTTTTGCACAGCTTATAGTGCTGGGAAGTTTATCATTATCAGTACAATTAAATCAAATACTTAAAAATAAAACTGAGAAAGAAACTACTTTCTCTCATCTACTTCTACACTTCTGCCACAGTTTTTTCTGTCTTCAGACATGGGTCTGTGGACTTGGGAAGCACAGTATGCAAAACCAGTTTATTGTATAAATTTCTTCTTTATTCTAGACTTCGCTAAATGAAAGATAACTCCTGCTTCCGTGTGACCAGACAACACATAGGTGGGAACTGCTACCAGAGAGGTTATGGTGTGTGTACACCAGCATTTGGAGGGGAAATATTTCCCCATGAGGATGAATGTTATGCACATTGAGTTGCAAAATGTGGAAGTCCATTTAATGTAAAGTCTTTCTCTATATATGTGTGGTGATGATCCTAATAACTTTAAGATTACACTGAATATTTACTGCCTGCCCACTACTGTGATAAATATTTTGCATGTATTTTTCTATTTAGATCACACCATGACTTAATAATCTGGGCACTCACATTTCCCACATCTTGATAGGGAAACTGAGGCCCAGAGAGTTAAAAGCAAAAACTTTTAAAGAGATGGACATTTGACCAAACTACCATTCAGCAGCATTCCTGCTCTATGCCTGGCTTTGTGCTAAAAATTCAGCATTATGCTGTAAAGGCCAATGGTTTTAAATTGTTTTGGCTTTTCTTTTCCACTGGCGACGTACACCATCTAGAACTGCCAACGTGGCAGGTTTTCTTCTATTTAGGTATGATCCTAAGGAGAGGATTTGTTCAAAGATTCAGGCATACTGTTAGGTTTTAAGCCCTCTCTGCATTTGCAGAAAACTGGAAGCGAAAGACAGTGCGGTTTTGAGTTGCTCTCCCGAGGCTCTCAGGACAGTACTGTAGAAAGATTGTGGAAGGGACTTTGGAGGAGGCTAATTTGAGCAAGTGCAATTAATGATTATTTCTAGGGAGGCAGCTGGCAAGGATCCCACGGTGGCATAGAAGGAAACAAGAAAATTAGTCTAGACAGTGCAGGCTGGGAGCTTGTCGTCAGCCTGCCTTTCCTAGGTGACAAGTTGGCCTGATTTTTTGCATAACTCAAAGGTGTCTCACATGAGGGCTGCTGAAGAAACTAGGACAGAATTTCATGTGAAGGAGAAACTGTCACAGGTGAGGATTTACCAAGTGCAAGAGGAAAGTGGTTTTTTTTTCTTCCTTACAAGCTCTGTTGGCTCCTTTTGAACCAGCTCTCAGATATGAGAGCTATAAAGTCATTCTCTCCAAACTCTGAAATCTCCAATGTAAGGGATTGTGGGCCTCACAATTATTTATTGGCTGTGGAAGCCAGAACTCCTCATCTCTCCCAACTGGAAGGTGAAACTGGGTGAGGTAGCACACACTCAATTTTAAACACATTGGTGTTTGAGTGTTTACCAGTTTGAATTCTTCAGAGTATTTTATTTTACATTCTGTAGTTTTGAGTTCCAAATGAAATCATGGTTAATGTGACCAAATTGTCATCAACCATCTTCATAAAAAGTGAATAAAATGCTTTGAATAATGTATCCATCTTTGCAAAAAAACAACAAACAAACAACAAACTTTGATCAAAAAATGTTCAATTGTAAAGTATCAGGAAAACATCCTTTACACTGAACAGGTTTCTTAAGACCTTTGTATATTAGGTCCTTAAACTGTGGCTAACATTTACTAGCTAGCAGCTCCTTTGTGTTTGATACCTCACTGTGGGTTTACAAATATATTTACTCTCCATCAAAAATTTTAAAAATTAGCAAACTGTATTTTAAGGGTGAGAAATACAAAAGTAGGGGATACTGAACAACTTGTTCAAGGTCACACTGCAGGATGAGTGGGGGACTCTTCATTAGTTAAGATCTGGTACCTAACTTCCTTCTCCTTTGTCATTCCGTGTGCCACGTCTGCTAAATATGTGTGCTTTTCATAAATATGTAGGACATCATGCTAGGAAAGACACAGTCTCAACTATCCATGGACTTTAAACAATGTTAAATATATACAGAGTAGACTATAAGTGACCAGGACAGAGAAGTGCAGGGAAAACGGAGCTGTTGGTCAGAAGGGGCAGAGTTGCGCCAAATAAGAAAAGATCTCAGGTACCACGAAGACTGCGGTTCTTGCCCTGCACATGAACTGTAACTATGTGGAGAGAGGGATAAGTTAACTCGCTTGATTGTGGTAATGACTTCACTGTTCATATAAATATCAAAGCATTACAATGTACATCTTAAATATAAGCAATTTAAAAAAAAAATAAATGACAGCCTAAATGCAGTGTGTGTAGAACTCTGTAAATGAAGTCAATTCATTTCAGTTTTCTAAGTAGAGTTTTGTCACTAATTACCTGGAATTTATTATTCTATTTTTTTCTTTTTAGTGTTCACCCAACCTTTCCCAAGAGAAAGTAAAAAGAGAACCTTTGACAGTTATCACTTGTTTCAATGGATCATAGTTTAGATGAAATCAGGAAGGAAATAGGACTCTTAAGAAAAGAGTCTGGTGGTGTTTACACATAAGCATAGTTTTAGCATGTTGTAGTCCTAGTCACAAATTTTAATGAAATGTGAAATTATTTAGAGCCTAAACAAGGTTTAAAGCAAGGGCTCAGACTTTTACAAACCCATTATGGTTTTGTGTTAGCTTTCCATCGGTGGAACAAAATACCTGACATACACAATTTAAGGGAGCAAACACTGGTTTTGGCTTGCGGTTTCAGAGATTTCAGTCCATGGTTGCTTTTGGGTCTGTTATGAGGCAGACACATAAGAAAAGAAGAGGGAGACAGGAAAGCTGCTCCTCATCAGGCAGCTAGGAGCAGAAAGCAGAAAAGAGCCAGGGAGATGAAGGGGCATCAGAATAGAGCCTTCGAGCTGTCAGGCCCCGTCTAGAAGCCCCGTTAATATGAACCCATCACTGGATCAGTCCCCTAAGGAGGCCTGACCCCTTCTGATTCAGTCGCCCCTCTAGTCCTCAGCTCTGAACCCTGCCGCATTAAAAGTTGAGTCCTGGGCTGGGGATTTAGTTCAGCGGTATGAGCGCCTGCCTTACAAGCATGCGGTTGTGAGTTCGATCCCTGCTACCGATAAAAAAGAAAAAAAGAATCGAGTCCTCGGTATGTAAGTTTTTGGGGAACTTTTCATATTTAAGCCGTTACATATTGTATTTGCAACTTTCCACCTTTAACTCAGATGACCAGTAACAGCAATTGGAGTTTTCTGTTTTATGTATTTCCCCCACTTAGTGTCTGATTAAATTACTTTTCAGGCGTTAGACATAATCGTAATTAGAGAACTTCTCTCTCCAAGTCAAAAAATGAAGCTACTTCTTGATCCTTTCTCATCTGACGAATTACATAGTGATGGTACATTACCAAATAAATAAAATGAGTAAAATAAATGCACATATTCGGGTAGATAGTGCCTCACTTTTTTCATGAATATATCGCCTAGTATATGGCCTCAGTGCTATTCTGTTATTTGGGGCTACAGAACTGTTGATTAAAAAGACATAAAATAACATATAATAATGAAAATAACAAGAAAGACCTTTCAGCCCTTAGTCCTTGTTTCTGGTTAGTATCCACTGAACCCAACACTCCTGCATTTGATTGCATTCAAAACTGTCAGTATTAAAAGTTAGAAAATGAGTCTTATTTTTCCCATTTTAGCTGAAGGATGGAAGGGCACTAAGAGTGTGTCAGTTCTGAATTTGTGTTAATATAATCAGTGTCTTGATTTGTATTAAAAATGTAAATATTTCTTTGAAATCTGCCTTGGCTTTTGAAAAGGAAAGTACTTTCTGCAAAATCTGCATTGACAGAACAAATCCTACTTACAGAGTAGAACCCGATGTTGTTGGTTTGAGTAGATCTCAAGTCAGCTGTGAAATTCATAATCTTTTATCCATAAAATAGCTTCTCCTCTGAATGACAAAATTATTTTTGAGTTGGGTGTTTTTCAGATCTAAAGACAAAAGGCTCAGTGTGTACCCCTGAACACCAGCTTCGGGCTGGATTTGAAAGAGATGGTTGTATTCTTAGGGTCACATATGCTACTGTTTCAAACTAATCAATGTGAATATTGCGTCAGTAAGTCAGGTGTCATCTGTTTTATTAGTAAGTCTAAACTACAGTAACTTTAAAAAACAGCCCCGGACTATCTAGTGAGTTTTCTGATGTTTGAGTGTCCGAATGTTAGACACAAAGTATCTAACTTTTTTAGGATGTCCTTCTTTGAAATTCTAAAGTGTTAAGCTATTTATTCAGTATTTAATTATCTGTAAAAATGTCTGTAAAATAGAAGTCTAGAGGCTTCTTGTTGGATCTGAGGTTTGATTTTTAACATCCTCATTTTTCTTTGTTTGCATTGTTGTTGTTGTTTTGTTTGTTTCTTGGGACAGGATCTTACTTGTAGTTCAGGCTAGCCTTCAGCTAGCAGGGCTTTTCCCATCTCAGCCTCCCAGGTGCTGGGATTACAGGCATGGGCCACTAAGCCCGGCTACGGCTACATATGCATCAGTCTTTATTAAGTAAAATTGGCTCGGGTTGCCAGTGCTCCTCTCTAGTTAGATAACACAATCATGAGGCAACGGGTGGGAGCCAGTTCATCCAAGAAAAGTCAGAGTAGGACCAATTTGACCATGATAGAAGGAAAAACTTGAAAACAGTTCACTCTTACATGAAAGGATATGATAATGGCAAGAGCTGTTTCTCCTTAATAATTTTCAAGGACTAGAACTTTGTAGATTCCAATTTGAGGAGTAAGTTTGGATTTTGCAAAGCATAGACTCTGATAAGAATATTGAGAAACTCGAGCCATAAATAGTTTTTCATAAAATTGCAATCTATGCTTATTAGCAATTTATCATTCAATATGAACTCATCTTGCAACAAAGGAGAATTTTGGCATTCATTATTTAATATTAATGGTTCAAATTAAGATTTGCATAATTTTGAATGTATTGACCTGAAACTGTGACTTGAATCCTAAATTTAGCAAGTTAGATATTTTGTCTTTGATATGTATTTATTATATTGGATGATTTTATATCTAGTTGCTGAATTATTATGGGGATTACATAAGTGGATTGAAAATTGGGTTTCAAAACCCAGTAGATATTTGATTTTATGGCCCAGGGTGTTTAATACATATTTGTACATTGGGTTTTTTTGCCAATCATATCTACTATAATTTTTTTGGTTAAACTTTACAGAAATTATATTATTTAAATTAAGCTTGATAGTGCTGTAACTCATTTTGATATCTTAAAAAGAATCAATGCTCCAAGTCTCTAAAATCGTATTTAAAACAGCATTTGTTTGATGTGGCAGTAATGTGAAGGAATATAATTTTAAGAAGGCAAATTCTAAATACTAGTGGACTAATGAGCAGTTCTATATTAATGTGGGTTAGTATGCACTTGGCCTGTATTGAACACTATGATAGATACTTTGCATTTCCTTAAAACACACTTAGAACCAATTCCTCAACTCACAACACACTGACAATAAAGGGAGAGAAATTTAGAGAGGTGCAGAAAATAACTTTAATTAATAAGATCTGTGTCAATAGCTCTGTAAAACTGTTTTCCTCTGGGGTTAAAGTAGAAAGGGAGGATGTTGTGTTTATGTCTCATCCAGTTGCAAAGTGAAGAGGCCCCTAAACACCAATGCTGAAATGGCTTTAGTAGGTTCCAAGGGACTTTTGACTCATTGCATCTAAAAGGAGTAAAGACTACCTATCCCTGTAGTGTTGCTTCTACTATCTGTTACCCTCGACTTTGGGAATATTTTCCACTCCCACTTGATCAAACAGAGTTCAAATCTCCAGAGGATTTAAAAAGTTTTCAGACTTTCCAGTTCTTTTAGTTTATTTAGTAGACTGCTACATCCTGGATTTCTGTCGAATCCTATTCAAGATTTACTTAATATGCAGAGCTCTTAGTACTTTGAGGGTTGTTTCTCTAGGGTTTGGTTAACAATTTATTTCAGTGTACCAGGTCAGAAAACATATTCTATTAAAATAGATAACAGGAGAACACATTTCTCAGGTTCCATAATAGTGATGAATGTAACTAGCTTTCTCTATATGCCATATCTTTTCTGCTGCATCTCAAAAGAACTGTGATTGTAATATTTATGTCAAGACTTTCAGCTAATTAAGATAAGTTATGTATGTTTACAGTGCTGTTAAGATTTACAAAATGCCATTTGATCTGAAGCTATATAGACAGAGTTTTCTTAGATTATAGTTCTTGATTAATTTGTTTGCAAAAGAAAACTTCTAAGGTATGCTTGGGAGTACCACATTTTGCAAACACAGAGAAGGTTATAAATTTTCAACTAATAGTTGTGCTGAATATACTAAAATCAAATGTTGCAGGATAGTATGTAGAGAAATGAAAATATTATTATCTGCACTTCATAAAAGCCATCTAGATGTTAGTTATGTCTGACTTTGTGAGTTTTAACAACAAAAATCAGGATACTCTCCAATAAGCTTGGCTTGGCAAAACTTTCTGTAGCAGTTTAGTAGCCAAGGGCTTTCACTGCACTCAAATACACCTGAGAACTTTACAGAAGACTGCTATAAAAGGAAGCGCTTAGGACTTGATTTCAAAGTGCTGTTGTTCAGACAGATAGCCAGAGGTGGGAGGATGCAGGGATGATGAGCACATCACGATTCATGTGTGATAATGACTTAAGTTGGCTATAAAGAATGGAAAGCTGAATAAGAAAAGCGTAGCTGCCATAAAATGCAATTAATAAAACTTTTATGAGTTCCAATACTAGCCGAACTATCTTGGCATAAAGAAAACTAACATCTATAGTGTACCAGAAAATCATCATTCTAAGCAACAGTCTTTCTTTCAAAAATGATACAGTGCAAATGTGTATATTCATGCATGGATATATGAAAACGTAAGTGTAGAGTGAACATAAAGACTGCTGATTAATGATGCAGATGGCTGAGAACAAATTGGATGTGCCCTGGAATTATATATATATATGAGGGAAAATGTAGACTCTCCTTGCCAGTGAAATCTTAAGATCAGTGTACAGCAATGTACTTCCAGATATTTAGACTTAGAGGTAGTATACTAGATAAACTTAAGTACACAACCTTCTTTTGGGGGCCTATTTCAATAAAAAAATTTTCTGAATCTTAGAAAATGAAGTATGTGTATATGTGAATGGAGGGAGGGATGGGTGGGTGCATGGATGGATGGGTGAGTGGATGGATGGATGGTCTGGGAAACCATAGCAAATAAGAACATGGGAATGTATTTCAGATATTGACCACAAATATTTTGAATTGCTGGTCCACACCCTCCCGTTAGAATTCAATTTAAATTATAATGTAGGGATACTATAAACATCATAAGGACTTTAAGCTCTAGTGAAAAGTCATATTCCTAAAACTGACCTGATGGCATTTTCAGCCATGTGCTTCTGCTTATATCTGCAGAAACAAATATTGTTTCACTTGGGATCATTTAAAATATACCACATTTATTGGAGAGCTTGAAATTGATATTAGTATAGCTTCTCAGTTTGCAAATCACTTTCCGAATTGAAAAACAGAGGATAGAAGTCACCTTAATAGAATTGGACTTAATCATTAAGTGCCAGTCAGCACTTTCTTGACTTCTGGTGTGATGGACTTTGCAATCTGTGACTGTCAATAAAGGTGACTGACAGAAATTGTCTCATGAATTCACAATTAATAATTTGCTTCCATTATGTATTTCTCGATTAAATTATTTATTGTTTTAAGAATACAAAAAAGCCCTATGGATCTTTATTCATTTCTAAAACTATAAGTAAAGTAACCTAGAACAACTTGGCTACACATTACTGAAACATTGAACACCTGAATCTTTCCAAAAAGAACCTTTATGGATTCATTCCTTGAAAGATGATGAAAGGAGGAAAAAGGGGTTAAGAAATGGCTCCTGTTCTTTGTCGTGGAAAACTGTAATACATGTCGGGAGCAAAACAAATCAATAAAATAAAAAACAAAACTTCATTCTCAATATTCTTTTCTTCATTCCTTTGGAAACATGATTCGTTGGAACTCATACCAAGCGTCCTGTGGTATGAAGGGAAACACAGACAAAAGATCTTTGCAAAGATCTTGTTCTTGTAGGAGGCTGGATTTTGAATTCCTTGAGCAGAAGAGGATCTCATTCATGTTTATAACTTTTTCACTGTCTTCAAACTTTTGATCCCTGCCACTTAGTAGACCAAAGGCTAACAGAATACAAAACACATAGGCCATGTGCATGCCTCATCTCCACTCTTTCTGTTACACATTGGTGTCCTTTTCTAGCTTTGGCAATTCTCTGTTGTGAGATCGAATATTTACTCAGCAATGCGTGACATGCTAGGCTATTTCCTGAAGGGCTAGGAAACGGTTGTAGGATATAGAGCCTCCTATGAACTCTGCTTCCCTTGTAGAAGAGAAAAAGTAGCAACTGTATCAACAAACTCAGCTACTTTGAGACTTCTAAAAGGACGACTTTAAACAAGTTTTAAATGTGTAAGTATTTTGCTAGAGAGGTTGACCAAGGGTATAGAGTCTGGGGCCAGGCAGCCTGCATTCAGACTCTATCACCCACTTGATATCTTAGCACCTAAATCTTGCCTTTATAAACATAAATAAGTCGTGGTCTAAATGATTGCACTGTATACTGAGTTAATATACTAATGGCATCTAGACTGTTGGCAAATGGTGCATGGTAAGGGCTATAGTGTGTCTGCTATTCTTGTGTAGGTTTTCTGCAGTTGAAGGAGTTAAAAATTTAAAATTACAAGATAGTTTCCATCTTACTTCTCAGAAATAGGGGTCAAGATCTGGGCAATTGAGTTAGCGTTTTCTACGGAATTCATAGGAGCCCCAGCTCCTTTTGTATTCTTATTACATTAACCCTAAGGGGTTGTGCTCATTTGCTTGATTCATAGGAGCTGGTTTCATAGGAGGAGAAGGTCTGATTTGTATGTAAGGGCAACACTACCATGCTCATCTGCCCACCTATGCTCAGTGCTATAGGCCATAAATAGCCACACTTAACAGCAAAGGAGTCTGTCAGTTAACTCCTTCGTGTCTAATTGCTGTATGCCTGGCTCAGTTGTGCCTATACTGGGAAGGCATATGGAAAAATCTTACTACGAGGACAGTTCTGAGTGTCTGCTACAGACAAACCCACATGGAATAAATACATCAAGAGATGGCTTTCCTCCCTAGAGCTGGTGGACTGTAATATTGATTTTTTTTCACAATGTACTTGAATATGTGGGGAAAAAAGGACTTTTTCAGTCACATAAAAATAAATATAACTCACACTACTGCTGAAAACAAAGATATTTCTGGTATCACTAGGATTTGAGTTGTCCAAATGAAGTTGTTTAATCTAACTTTAAAACTTAAAAATGACATTTTTAGATATGAAAACCAATAATTCTTGTTAGTATTATTAGCATGCTCTGATTTGCTTTTAACAAACATGTATCAATTAAAACCATTTATTCTTTCATAGAAAATTACTCTTTCATTTACTTTGATCTCTCTAGCTCACCTTTTTAATCAATATATTTTTTGTCTTTTTCCCTACTTTCATGTATTTCACATTCAAGACTAGGTGATTTATGAACTTGCAAAATGCCCATTTTATAGGCTGCATTCTAAGTATCAGGGTGATGAGAGTTTGATCGTTGGTCTTCTTTAATTACCTTAATATTTCTTTGAAATCCATTACTTGACTCTTCCCTAAGCACTAATTTCCAAAGCCTTAGATTTGTTCATAAAGATTTAATGGATTACAGACTGTTAGCCTAAGGAAATAGGTTTTGTTTAAAGCATAAACTTTTCAAAAGAAATGAAACATAAAAGATCAGCAGGTTTAGATGGACTACTTTATATGGCTGTACAGACTAATTACATTTTTTTCTTCAACTTTTCAAAAACAAGAACAGATTATACTAAAAAAACTCAGTCAAAACAAGGGCTTGTTATCCATACCATGATTTTGGTGTATGTTTGCTATTATTTAATTATTGAAATTTTAGCAAAATAAAGATGAATTACTAAAAATAGGAAAAAGCATGCAGACTGACTAAATTCTTATCTACGAGGAAGAAATGTAAACACTTTTTGAATAATAAATTCAGAAGTCAATTTTTAGCATTAAACAATGACAAGCATATGAAGTTGTCTTTAGCATTGCTTTCTTCAGTAAGAAAATGAGACTTGAAGCAAATCTATTGGAGAGAACTCAATGCATATGGACAATAAATATACTCAATGCATTATCATCAAAGCTGATATCTAGCAAGTGACATATTTCTAGCTGATGTGGAAATTTAGCCTTTTTGTCATACATAGCTTTCCTACTTTGGAAATATATTGGAAAGGAAGAAAGGATGCAATTGTATAAAGCCTGAAGTGTGAAATCCTCTGTATATAAAAAAATAAATTCATAAGTAAGTCATTTCGTGAAAGTGTCTACATGATTATGTAGCCCAATTCCCCAAAGTGCTAGCTCAGGGGTCAGATCAATTTTGAACATAATAAAAGGATGGCATTTTCTCCTGTATTATGCCAATATCTTTTGAAAATTTCCTATCTGCAGATGACAGGATCATTACATTTGAAAAATGGACAGGCTACCCATAGAGAGCATGTATTATCTGAAATAAATGTTCACTTCAAAACGGAAAGTTTGAGTGACTTGGGCTAGCATTAGAGGCAACTTTTAATCATAGAAATCAGTTTTAGCTTGCTTCCAAGTGGCAAGGAATAGATTCCTAGACAAATAAAGTTCATCCATTTCACAAGCATTACTAATAGATTATGTAACAAATGATTACAGGTATATATTTAGCAGGAATTTCTGAAGCCAAGTCTGAGGAACCATTCACTTTAAGGTACTTGATTTTTGACAGTAGAATTTATTTCTTGAAGAAAAAAGATACAGCTTCTGTGGACCTTTTTAATTTGGATTTTGGCATTATCAATAAAGAAATTCATAGATGTAGACAAGTACTACAAAAGTGTAGCAAGAGTCTTGATTATATGTCTAGGTTTCCAAATAACAGTAAGTTTTCTCAAAAAATTTCCTTGGAATTTCTAAATCCTGACAAATATTAGGTAAAACAAATGGATTCAATACCAAGTTGAATAACAATGCCCTGGAAAATAGTATTGCTCAGGATTTGAAATTCAAGAACAAAGGATAAAAAGTGTTTAAATATTCAACTACTTATATTTATATTCCATTTATGATAATTTTCCATTCCTTTCCTCCTTCAAAAATCTGTGCCTTCAAAAAATTAATTTTTGTTTGCAAAGAAATTTGGACCCTAAACAGCAAACTTTTCATTGAACTAACTACCATTTGTAATTCACCACTTCATATTAATTCTATTAGTAATGTTAAAATCAGGCTTCCTAGGAAAGGCTAGAGAACTGAGTTGTGTTAATCAAGTAAAGGAGAAATTAAGGAAAAAAATAACTATCCCTGAGTACATTGGATCGTTTGATTTCCTGAATGTGCCATGTGCCTGGATTTTGTTTTATCTAGCCTTTTGATTAAGTTACCCTTTGGCTATTATTGATAACTGGACTTCTACAAATCCTTCAATACCCGTTTTAAGTTGGCTTTTAAACATTTCACTTTAGAATGATAATCTATTCTAATGTTTTAGTCAGCTATACAGAGAATTAGTCATCTTGATTTAGTTATCATGTAGCATTTGTCTTGATTGTTTTTCAAGTGTATATTTTAATTAACATATAGTAATTGTACAAATTTGAGGGGTATTCTGACATTTCAATGTATTCACACAATGTATAATGCTCAGATCTGAGTTGATTGACATATCTGTCACTTCAGATATACTTCCCTTGATTGTGTGTGTGTGTGTGTGTGTGTATGTGTTATGCTTTCATGTACAAAGTATGGAACCCTCTCTGAAGAGTGAGAAAGTTAGTAGGCACAAGGGAATTTATCCCAAACTTCAGTGCAGACAACTTGACAAATAACTGAGCAAATCTTTACATTTTTTATTGCACTGAAAGACAACTGGGAGAGAGCACAGACCACTGTTTTCTTGTAAAAGGTTCACTAGTTTATTGCAGCTATTTTCCTGGAATTTACCCCAAAGTTATTTCTATAGACCAGCCCCTTTAAATCTGTTTTAACTAACAGTTTATGCATATGTAGAATGCTTGCTTTGAGGAACATCTTTCCAGAAGCAGAGACTAGGTGAATTTTCTTAGTGAGCATAGCATTTCTAGGTAGACTGCGTTAGAAATGCAATGCCAATATAAAGATGAATCAAACTCTTAGGTTTTATGCTTATTTAATATGCAATCATTTAATATAAATTATAGATGATTAAATTGATTTGCACAACTATCCTATATATAAAAGCCATAAGCCTGGAGTCAATCTGGGTTTAAAAAAAGAAAACCACAAGCCTTTGCCACTAACCAATCAGACTTTCTATACAAAGAAAACCAGGGAGGCCTGTAAAGGTAGCAAATGCTTCGGAAGCTACTGACGTCATGCAGCTGCCACAGCGCTTATGCTTAGCAATCTTTAATGATGAAGGAAAAGGACATGGGAAAGGTCTGAGCTTTAAGTTTAGCCATGAATACAAACACAAAACCGTCATTGTGCCCCTTAATTTTTTTCTTACCATGACATTAGATATATCTCATTCTCTTTATATTAGAGGCCTGAGAACTAAAGTTCATCAAGGTTGTATAGAATTTGGACATGGTTAATACATGGAAGATCAAAGAGAAACCCTTGTAGACCTTATTTCAGATTTTGCATTCTCTTTCCACTGTGCCATGGCATTTTACAGTGGAGCCTTAAGGGTGAAGAGTGAACAGAGGGAGACTGCAAGATGGCCAACTGAGTGGTGGCACCATAAGAGAGCCTCTCTGGAAAAACAACAACAACAACAAAAAAACTCAGACGCTAGAATCTGACAACATGGAGAAAGCCAGACAAAAGGAGAGGAATTCTCACGACCCAGGAAGAAACTGAGGAAAAAGAGAAAGGAAAAAAAAAAAAAGAAAGAAGAAGAAGAAGCATGGATGGAGGGCTGGAGCTGGGCAAGCCTGGGTCGCTGTACCAGCGCGTTTTAGAGTTGACTCATGATCAAGCTGAGGTCTCGGCCCTGCGGAGAATGGGGGTTGGTGAGCTCCAGATCCTCGGCTGGAGGAGGCATGCGGCAGGGAGTGGAAACAGCCAGTCGAGCTGTGTGAACTTTGGTGAGTGAGGGGAACTGGATTCCCCAGATCGGGAGGACTGGCTAGAGGACATTTTGGAATTGGGCAGGGCCGGCTTGAATCAAAACCTGAGGCGGCGTCCGACCACTCCTAGTCAAAAGCAGATTGGTGGGATCTGCTTGGGCTGGGCCAGGCCCCTGGTTGAAACCCGATAGCCAGGAGGAGGCTGCTATGAGCCAGTGGAACACACGAGCTTGCTGAAGCATAAACTGGTTGACTGACATAGGGGGAGGGGCTGGCTCTCAGCGTGCACCTCACAGATCCACAGCCTACTGAGGAGCGACACTTCCCTAGCCAGTCCGCTGCAGAAAAACTAAGCAATATGAGAGGCCCAGAGACCTCCACCACCCACCTGTCTGAAGGGGGCCGGAAACATGACCAGACAGAGAAACAGTAAAAGGTCTCTAACTGCGGAACCAGGGAAAGTGAGTCCAGCAGAGGTAAATGCAGAGGAGGTTGAGAGCAGCAAACCTGTAATGTCAGAGACAGCTTCATCGGAAATAAAGAAATACATCCGTGATCTCATCAACGAATTTAAGTCTGAAATTCTAACTCAGGTGAAGCAAGATATAAGAAGATTAATAAAAGAAGTCCTGGGTAATCCTCAAGTAGATACAAATGAAAGAATAGAGGAACCCAGAGAAAGGAGAGAAGCCTTTGATGAAGAATATAAACAAAACCTAGAATATATGAAACAGATCCAAAGAGAATATCAGGAAATTAAAAACTCCATTGAAA
>PVLA01012928.1:0-40525 GCA_004027455.1 Hydrochoerus hydrochaeris | reverse complement strand
AGGCTCCTATAAGATAAGTTATCCCTCGATTTGGCTTGCCCTCATCTATGGGGTCTGACAATGGCCCAGCTTTCATAGCTCAAGTTACCCAAAAGCTTGCCCAGAATAAACCGGACCCTAAAGGAAACACTTGCTAAGTTGATTCTGCAAACTGGCGATAATTGGGTTAGCCTCCTTCCCTTTGCCCTCTTAAGAGCTCACTGTACCCCCTATATTGCTGGTATAACCCCCTTCGAAGCCCTTTATGGTTGCCCACCTCCCTTAATTCCTAGGCTCTCGGAAAACAAGTTAGCTGAACTCACTAACCAAGATCTTATTAAGTCCCTGCAGACACTTCAACCCATATTGACTTCCGTCCATCAGCTGTTCAGACAGGAGCACCCAACCACTTCTGAGGAGACTCATCTCCACCCATCCATCGATCCCGGGGCATTGGTTCTGATTCGAAGACACCATCAAGAGTCCCTTGAGCCCCGCTGGGAAGGACCTTTCACTATGGTACTCAGCACAAAGATAGCTGGAAAGACTGCCTGGATCCACCACTCTCACGTAAAACAGGTCAACACCACAGGAGAAAAATCCCAAGATAAATGGACTGTGCAACAGACTGGTAACCCCCTAAAGATAAAATTAACCAAGAGTAACTCTTAAACCCTCCCACAATGAATCCTCTAGTTGTGATTGTTTCCTTAGACCTGTTGTTGCAAGCATGGGGAGGTTTTGGGCCACTGGGTGACCCTAGGGTGGCCCTAAGTGTAGCTTATGGAAAACCCTTGTGACTGCAAAGGGGGCACCTTTGTCTCAGGTCAGTTCACTGGCTCATATACCCAGAATGTAGACTGTGGAAACAAAATGGCCTACCTCCAAATCCAAAGAGGAATAATGGGTTCTTCTCAGAGTTGGATGTGTGCCAACAAGCCTAAAATAAAATTTACAGCAAAAACCCAATGCCCATGTACCACTTTCCAGGAAGTCATGCACTCAGGCTGTTATGATGAGGTACAAGAGTGCTCAGCTGGTGGCAAGACTTACTTTACAGCCATCCTCAAATTTACTCACAAGGGTACCATGGGAAGGGATTGGGACATACAGCCCCATATTTTGGGACCATCCAACAAATATACTATTGCTGGATGTAACGGAACCCAGGGTCACAATGTTTGTTGAAATAAAAAAGCACCCCTTCACGTATCGAATGAGGGAGGACCCCAAGACATGGCTAGAGAACAACTAATTAAAAAATGGATTGAGGAGCTCACACCTAAGATTCTTTACCATCCTCTAGTTTTGCCTAGACCCAAGAAAGTGAGTTTAAACCCTCAGACTCAGGACTTACTTCAAACCACCCATAGAGCCCTAAACCTGACAAATCCCAATCTAGCAAGTAACTGCTGGTTATGCCTAGCCCAGGGAACCCATAGATCCCTTGCCCTACCTGAAAACCTAACAGTAGCACAAAATGCTGATACCAGTTGTAAATTAAATATTCCCCTTAAAACAGAGCCTGTCCATTTTGAAAAAGGGGTAACATGCATCCAGGGAGTGCCCTATAATTCTAACACTTCAGTGGAGGTAGGGACATTCTCTTTTTGTAATAACTCAGGTAGCACAGTCACAAACTGGAACCAGTTTCCACACCCTTGCTTGGGCAAAGGAAAGGTATTTGTCTATGGGGGAAATTTGGCCTACATCATCCTACCAGTGAACTGGTCAGGGGTTTGTGCATCAGCTGTACTACTACCAGACATAGACATAATACCCAGTAATGAACCAGTCCCAGTCCCCAGCCTCGACTTTATCTTGAGTTGACTAAAGAGAGTCATCACATTAATTCCTCTAGTAGTTGGACTGGGACTCATGGGCACGCTAGCTGGCTGAACTGGATTAGGTATATCTATCCACTCATATGTGAGGTTGTCAAATCAGTTGATAGCCGATATTCAAGCTCTGTCTAGCACCATCCAGGATCTCCAGGACCAAATAGATTCTTTAGCTGAAGTGGTTCTACAGAACAGGAGAGGCCTTAACTTACTTACTGCAGACCAAGGAGACATTTATTTAGCGTTACAAGAGAGATGCTGTTTCTATGTGAACAAATCTGGTATTGTTAAAGATAAGATTAAAAATTTACAAGATGACCTAATCAAAAGAAAAAAACAATTATATGATAACTCCTTTTGGAGTGCTTGGAATGGCATTCTCCCTTACCTCCTTCCCTTGTTGGGGCCTTTATGTATGCTCCTTTTAGTCGCCACTATAGGACCCTATATCATAAATCGCTTATGCATTTTCATCACTGAGCAGATGCGGAGTACTTGGCTACTGGTCCTGAGGACTCAATATGAGCTCCTCCCTCGCTAAATGAGCCAAGGATTTGGCTCAAGTAACAACATCAGAGGGGAATGTAATGCTCAGACCATTGACTAACCAAATGTGCCGCCATCTTGTTCTGTATGTGCCATTTTAAAATTAAGTTTCTGTTTCCTACTTAAGTTTCTGTTTCATAAGTTTCCTTTTCCCCGAACTGACGCTTCGCTTGCCACCCTCAATAAGCAACCAACTTTCTCCCCGTGTTCTTACCACCCAGAATTCATCAATCATTGCTAATCTCGTCCTCCCCATACCCACTATAAAGGTAACCACCCTTAGTTGTTAGGCGTGCAGTCTCGAGATCCATCAACAGAGACTGCATTGCCAGGCTTGTCAATGAAACTCCTTCACTCTTGATTGATTGGCTTTCATTTCTAAATCATCATTGTACCATTACACTATTACATATCAAACACTGCTCAAAACACCTAGGGCTTTTCTAACTGGCATCTCTGAACCTCTCCAAACTCTCCCTACCAACTAGTTCCAAAGGCTTCTAAATCATATGATCAGGTTACAATCATAGCAAGAACACATTCCCTGTATAAAAAAAAATCTGTTTTAGTTACCCTCCGATTGCTGGGGTAAAATGACTTATACTTACAACTTGAAGAAGAAGGATATTTTGGCTCATAATTTTAGTGGTTAACAGGTTCCAAGGCAGAAGCAGCATAGACAACAGCATGGTTGAGGGAAGTTGCTCATGTTTTAGCAGTCAGGAAGCACAGATAAAGGGAGGAGCTAGGAACAAAACCCTCCCTTCAGATCATGCCCTCATAGATTTACACTGTCTGAAAAGGCCCAATCTCAATGCAAGCAAAACTTTTGGGGAATATTTTACATCTAAATCACACCAATGGTGATAATGCCATGAGTTAAAGATTTTGATTGATTTAAATTTATGTAATTGAGTTTCAATACAAGGAGACATACAGTTAAAATAGTTATGTCCTGAAATCTTCAATGTTTTTCTGGAATAACAGTAAAAATGAGTTTATTTAATTTGATCTAAAGGCTCAATTATTTTCTTCCAAACAGTGAGTTTCTATACATAAATATTCTTAAAATTAATAAAATCTTAAAATATTTAATCTATATATCAAAAGAGTCAACAGAGATATTTCTGAAAGTAGAAAATCAGAATAAATGGGAAGAATGATGAAACAGGAAATGTAATATTGTTATCAAGTTATTGTATAAAGCATACACCAATAATTTAATAAATACTTTATATCTTAGATGATGTGTCATTTTTACTCTTTTAAATGTTATGTAAGATAAATAATTGATAACAGTAGGTTTTATTTATTTTTTTCTTTATTTGAGATTTAATTCACACATCATAAAATTCACCTGTATATTGTACCATTAATTGATGAATGGTACACTTCTAAAGTTGAGTGACAAACACCACTGTTTTATTACATCAAGATTTCATCACCTAGAATAGAAACCCAAATGAGTCAAAAATGATCATTTCAGGAGCCTACACTGGCGAGCTGCAACTCACCTCATGGGAAAAGTTTGGGACCATTGATCCCAGCAGCTGGGTGCCTGTCCAGCCCCCTAGGACTCTGGACTAGGCTCCAGAGGTTCTGAGGGCTTGAGCAGACCATGCACAGCAACATTCTTTCAACCAGAGGAACCAGGCCCACCACACAAGGGGAGCCAAACCCACGTGAATCCCAGTAGCGGAGGGTGCAGGAGGTTATTTCCAACACATACAGGGAAAGCTTTGGAACATCACTGGAAAAATGGAAATATAGGAAAATGACAAAATGAAAGACCAAAATGCAATCTCAAAACTCCAGCCCATCCCAAGAAAGCCTAGGAGCCATGTATGTAGAAGAAAATATTAGCCATACACCTGAAATGCCTGAAATGATATCAACTGAAAAAATGAAGCAAGTATGGGAAGCTATGAGGGAACTCAAATCAGAAATAATCTACCAGGTAAAAGAAGAAATGATAAAAGTAGTGAAAGAAATACTAAATGCATCCAACGAAGACACAACCAAAAAAATTAGAGGAACAAAGCTAAATGATAGAATCCCTGAATGAAAAGTTTAAGAAACAAATAGAATACATGAAGCAGATTCAAAGAGATATACAGGAAATCAAAAATTCTATTGAAAGTTGCAAAAACTGCCTCAACAAAAGTGAAGATAGAATCTGTGACCTTGAAGATAAGATTACTGCTAGTGAACAGGAAGGGAAATATCTAAAAATAGCAAGAAATCAGGAAATAACAATTCAACAACTGCAAGATGATGCAAAGAAAAACAACATAAGATTAATACAGATAAATGAAAAAGAAGGGGACAACACAAATTATGTTAAGAGGCTATTTACAGAAATAATAGCTGAAAACTTCCTCAACATGAGTAGGGAAACTGACATACAGATTAGTGAAGCATATAGAGCTCCAAATAGCCATAACCAAAACAAAACTACACCCAGACATATTATAATCACCATCCCAGAAATCCAACATATGAACAGAATATTAAAAGCTGTAAGAAACAAACAGAAGGGCTGGGGATTTAGCTCAGTGGCTTAAATGCCTGCTTGGTAAGCACAAGTTTGTGAGTTCAATCCCCAGAATCAAAAGAAAAAAAAAATCTCATTGAGAGAAAAAAACAGATCACCTATAAAAGAAAACCTATCAGAATCACAGCAGACTTCTCAACACAAACAATGAAGTCAAGAACAGCATGGAGGGAAGTGTTTCAGATCCTAAAGCAAAACAACTTCCAACCCAGACTGATGTACCCTGCAAAACTGTCCTTCAAAATGGATGGAGAAATAAGATACTTCCATGACAAAAAAAAAAAAAAAACAGCTGAAGAACTTCATGATCACCAAACCAACTCTCCAAGAATACTGAAAGACATTCTAGATACACATAGGAAAAAACCACTAAGCAAGACAGACAATTAAACAGAATGGAAAGTTAAGATACAACATCAGAAAGATAACATGTCAACAATAAACCAATATATAACAGTCATAACCATTAATGTAAATGGTCTCAATTCACCAATTAAAAGAAACAGACTGGCAGAATGGATCAAGAAACAATGTCCAACCATATGCTGTCTACAAGAAACCCATATAACCTAAAAGGAAACTCATAAACTGAAAGTCAAAGGATGGAAAACAATACTCCATAAAACAGGAACTCAAAAAAAAAGCAGCGTAGCTATTCTGTTTGCAAACCATGTGAACTTCAAACCAAAAATGGTCCAAAGAGATAAAGAAGGTCACTAAATACTAGTTAGGAGAAAACTGCAAGAAGAAGAGATAACAATCTTAAATATATATGCACCAAATTCCAGAGCACTAAACTACACAAAGCAAGTATTAAGAGAAATGAAAAATCAAATAGGCAATAACACAATTATAACAGGAGACCTTAACAAACCATTGACACAAAGGGATAGATCAACTAGACAGAAAATCAGCAAAGAAATAACAGAACTGAATCACACTTGTGAACAAATGGATTTGATAGACACATACAGAGAGTGTTCCATCCAACTATGTCAGAACATGCATTCATCTCAGCAGTACATGGGACATTCTCCAAAATAGACCAAATACTAACCCAGAGAACATATTTAAGAAAATGCAAAATAATTGAAATTATCCTATGCATGTTATCGGATCATGGTGCCATGAAACTAGAAATTAATGATAAAAGTAACTGCAAAAACCACACACACACATGGAAATTGAATAATAAACTCTTGAGCAATCAGTGGGTCACAGAGTAAATTAAAGAAGAAATTAAACAATATCTACAAGGAAACAAAAATACAAATAAAACTTACTGTAATCTGTGGGATGTAATGAAAGCGGTCCTCAGAGGAAAATGTATTGCACTGAGTTCCCACGTCAGGAAAACAGAATGAACACAAATAAGCAACCTGGTATTACACCTCAAACAGCTAGAAAAAGAAGAGCAAGCCAAGCCCAAAGTCAAAAGAAGGGAGGAAATTATAAAGATCAGAGCAGAAATGCAATAAAGACTAAGAAAATAATGCAAAAAATCAATGAATCAAAGAGTTGGTTCTTTGAAAGAATAAATAAAATTGATAAGCCTCTAGCCAATTGAATTTTAAAAAGGAAAGAAAAGACTCAAATTCATGCAATACAGAATGAAGAAGGTGAAATCACTACTGACCCTGTGGAAATACAGAAGATCATCAACTATTTCAAAAAACTCTACTTTCATAGGTTCAGAAAGAAATGGACAGATTCCTAGAAACATATGAACCAACAAAGCTGGATCAAGAGGATGTAAAACTGGCTGAATAACCCAATTTCTATTAATGAAATTGAAAATGTAATCAAGTCCCTACCAACCAAGAAAAGCCGAGGCTCAGACGGATTCACTGCAGAATTCTACAAGAAATACAAAGAAGAGATTGCAAGATGGCTGACTGAGTGGTGGCATGATGAGAGAGCCTCTTTGAGGGCAAATAATAAAAATAAAAACAACTCAGATGCTGGAATCTGGCAACATGGAAAAAACCAGACAAAAGGAGAGGAATTCTCATGACCTAGGAAGAAACTGAGAAAAAAGAAAAAGAAAAAGAAAAGATAAAAGAAAGAAGAAGAAGAAGAATCATGGACAGAGGGCTGGAGCTGGGCAAGCCCCAATCACTGTACTGGCATGTCTTAAAGTCAGGTGACTCACAATCAAGCTGAGATCACGGCCCTGCCAAGAGCTGAGGTTGGTGAGCTCCAGACCCTCAGCTGGAGGAGGCATTGAGTCAGGCAGTGGAAACAGCCAGTCGAGCTGCACAAGCTTTGGTGAGTGATAGGAACTGGAATCCCCAAACCAGGAGGACTGGCTGGGTGACATTTTGGAGTTGGGCAGGGCTGGCTTGAATCAAAACCCAAAGCGTCTGCTGATGACTCCTAGTCCAAAGTAGATTGGTGGGATCTGCTCGGGCAGGGACATGCCCCTGGTTGAAACCCAATAGCCAGGGACAAGGCTTTTCTAGGCCAGTGGCATCCCCAGGGAACACACAAACTTGTTGAAGCCTAAACTGGTTGACTGGAGTAGGGGGAGGAGCCAGCTCTCAGCATGCAACTCACAGATCTGCAGCAGACTGGGGGGTGGTACTTCCCTAGAAAGTGCACTGCAGAAAAACTGTAAGCAATAGGAAAGGCCCAGAGACCTCCACCACCCACCTGTCTGAAGGGGGCCAAAAACATAGCAAGACAGAGAAAGAGCAAAAGGTCCCCAACTGTGGAACCAGGGAAAGTGAGTCCACCAGAGGAAAATGCAAAGGTGATTGAGAGCAACAAACCTGTAATGCCAGAGACAGACTCATCAGAAATAAAGAAATACATCTGTGACCTCATTGTTGAAATTAAATCTGAAATTCTAACTTGGGTGAAGCAAGATATAAGAAGATTAGTAAAAGAAGTCCTGGGTAATGCTCAAATAGACACAAATGAAAGAATAGAGGAACCCAGAGAAAGGAGAGAAGCCTTTGATGAAGAATATAAACAAAATCTAGAATATATGAAACAGATCCAAAGAAAATATCAGGAAATTAAAAACTCCATTGAAACTTGGCAAAAACTTTTAACAGAAACTAAAGACAAACTTTCAAAACTTGAAGATAGATTTGCAAAGTATGATCATGAAAGGAAGGATCTCTTAAAAATAACAAGGAACCAGGAAGCAACGATACAAAGGCTAGAAGATGACAAGAGGATTTATAACCTAAGAATAAAACATATGGAGGAAGATGCAGCAACAAATACCAATGAAATAAAAAGTCTATTCACAGAAATAATTAGGGAAAACTTCCCAAACATAGGTAATGGAAGTGAAGTTCAGATAAATGAGGCATATAGAACTCCAGCCAGCTACAACCCAAACAGATCTACACCCAGACATATAATAATCAGGACCCCAGAAATCCATCACAAGAGCAGAATATTAAAAACAGTTAAAGAAAAGAAACAGATTACCTATAAAGGAAAACTCATCAAAATCACAGCAGACTTCTCAATGCAAACCATCAAATCAAGAAGAGCTTGGAGTGAAATATGCCAAGCCTGAAAGAAAATAACCTCCAACCCAGAATGATGTACGCTGCAAAACTGTCTCTCAAAATCAATGGAGAGACAAGATATTTCCATGACAAAGAGGAACTGGGGGAGTTTGTGACCACCAATCCAACCCTGCAAAGAATACTGAAGGACATTCTAGAGAGAGAGAAAAAAATCACCAGGGTTCCAGGAACAATGGCAGAAAGTCCTCAAAGAAAGGGGCAGACAGAGGAATCAAGGAGAAAAGTAAACAAATAACAACAGAAAAATAGCATGGCAGAGATAAAACAGAGAAGATTGGTAATATCACTGTTTTATCTTGACCGATTTTATTTGAATCTGGTGTGCTTGAGTGTTGAGTCTGAAAGTAGGGGCAACTACTCTGAAGATGACAGGATTCAATAGGATACCCATTCTGGTTTGATTGTTAACTGCCTTTGAAGTCTTATAGTGTCTCCAATGTTTAGATTTTATTAATAGTGTAAAGCAATGCTAAGTTTAAATTATATTTGATGATATAGACAATTTTATTGAAAATAACAAGAGACATTATAGTGACTACCATAGATCCCTTAGTGTTGTGTTTTAATATGTTCTTTTCATTTTGTGTTTCTCTAGGAATTTGTATTGTTGACTTGTTTTGATTTGTTTCTCCCTCTAATACAGAAAGGCTAGGTATATGTGTAGAGACTTATACATGTGTAGAGCTTCTAAATAGTTTATGAGAATGGATTATAGTTATTGTAAAGAAAAAAAAGGAAAAGAGAGTATTCTAAAGGATATAATTGCATGTATGTTTGAGTGTGTGGAATTAATAACCATGTTGCTAAAGTTTTAGTTGGGAAGATAAGCAAAACTGACTGCAGTCTCACTGTTTGGATGTCCACTTTGTGGGCTTTACTTTTGTAACTTGAACAACTGCATCTAAGAGGAAAGTATGTAATTATCAACTAGTGATTTTTTACTGGTTACTATTTTTGGGTTTTTTGGTTTTTTTTTGTTTTTGAGATTTTGTATTGTTTCTACCCTCTTTCTGTTTCAAAATTTCTTCTTTAAATAAAAAAATTTATAAAAAAAGCAAGAGGAGGAAAAGAAAGTGCTCTAATATAGATAACTGTATGTATACTTAAGTGTGTAAGATTGATAACCATTTTACTAAGTTTTTGTTGGATCAGTGAACAGAACTGTTTGCAGCCTCTCACTGTTTGAATGTCCACTTGGTATGCTTTAATTTTGTAACTTGAACAACTATATCCAAGAAACAATATGTAATGTTTCAAATAGTGACTTCTTACTGTTTTTTTTTTGAAATTCTGTATTGTTTCTACCCTTTTTTCTGTTTTGCTTCCCCCCCGTTTAAATAAAATTAAAAAAAAAAAGAAATACAAAGAAGACTTAATAGCGACACTCCTTAAACACTTCAATGAAATTGAAAGGGAATTCTCCCTAAGTCATTCCTGGAAGCAAATATCACTCTAGTACCAAAACCTGAGAAAGACCCAACTAAAAAAGAGAACTACTGCCAATCACCCTAATGAACATAGATGCAAAAATTCTCAATAAAATATTGGTGAACAGGATGCAGCAAATCATCAAGAAGATTATACACCATGACCAAGTGGGATTCATCCCAGGCATGCAGGGGTGGTTCAACATACTTAAATCAATAAATGTAATCCACAATATAAATAGAGCCAAAAGTAAGAATCACATGATCATTTCTATAGATGCAGAAAAAGATTTTGATAAGATCCAACACCCATTCATGATAAGAACCCTACAGAGAATTGGAATAGATGGTCTTTACCTCAATATGATAAAGGCCATCTATGACAAACCAACAGCCAGTGTCATATTAAATGGCCCAAAACTGAAAGCCTTTACCTTAAAATCAGGCACAAGACAAGGACGTCCTTTATCACCACTCCTATTCAACATAGTACTGGAAATACTAACCAGAGCAATTAGACAAGAGAGAGAAATAAAAGAAGTAAAGATAGGAAAAGAAGAAGTTAAATTATCATTATTTGCAGATAACATGATACTGTACATAGAAGACAACCAAAGCTCCATTAAAAGACTCCTAGATATAATAAATAAGTTTAGCAATGTAGCTGGATACAAAGTCAATACTCAAAAATCAATAGCATTCTTATACACTAAAAACAATTTCACCAAGAGAGAAATAAGTGAAGCCACATCCTTCACACTAGTATCCAAAAAAGGAAACACTTAGAAATTAATCTAATGAAAGATGTAAAAGAGTTGTACAGGGAAATTTATAATATCTTGAAAAAAGAAATTGAAGAGGACCTCAGAAAATGGAAAGAGATCCCTTGTTCATGGATAGGAAGAATAAATATTGTAAAAATGGACTTTCTCCCAAAAGTGTTATACAGATTCAATGCAATCCCAATGATTATCCCAAATACCACTAACATACCTCATAGATCTAGAGAAATCACACCTAAAACTCATCTGGAACCAGAAGAGACCTAAATAGCAAAGGCAATTCTAAACAGCAAAGCCAAGGCAGGAAGCATCATAATCCCTGACTTGAAGTTATGCTACAAAGCTACCGTCATAAAATCAACATTGTATTGGAATAAAAACAGACCTGAAGATCAATGGAATAGACCAGAAGATACAACTATAAACACACTCAACCACCTTATCTTTGATAAAGAGTCCAAGCATGTCCACTGCAAGAATGATAGTCTCTTTAATAAACAGTGCTGGAAAAACTGGTTTCCATATGCCAAAAACTAAAATTAGATCCATGCCTATCACCATGTACTAAACTAAAATCTAAATGGATCAAAGATTTAAATATTAAAACAGAAGCACTAAATCTGTTGGAAGACAAAGTAGGTAAAAATCTTGAAGACATAGGGTTGGTAGAGAATTCATGAACAAGAACCAAACTGCATGGGAAATACTTCCCAGAATCAATAATTGGGATCACGTCTTATTAAAGAGTTTCTGCATGTCTAAGGAAATCTCCAGCAGAGTAAAAAGAAAACCCACAAACTGGGAAAAAAATCTTAGTGAACTTTCCCCCAGACAAAAGACTTCTGTCTAGAACCTATAAAGAATTTAAGAAAATCAGACCCTTGAAATTCAAAGACCCAATCTAAAAGAGGGCATCTGACATGAACACACAGTTCTCAGATGAAGAAATACAAATGGCAAATAAATACATGAAAAAATGTTCATCATCATTGGTCATTAGAGAAATGCAAATTAAAACCACACTGAGATTTCATCTCACTCCAGAAAGAATGGCCAGGATCAACAAAACTACCAACAACAAATGCTGGAGAGGCTGTGAGGAGAAAGGAACTCTTCTGCACTGTTGGTGGGTGTGTAGACTGGTGCAACCCCTGTGGAGGTCAGTCTGGAGATTCCTCAAAAAGCTGAGATTGGAAGTTCTATTTGACCCAGCTATTCCAATTCTGGGCATATTCCCAGAAGTAATGAAAACATCTTATCACAGTGGTATATGTGCACCCATGTTTATAGTAGCACAATTTGTAATAGCCAGATCTTGGAAACAACCTAAGTGCCCATCAACTGAGGAATGGATAAAAAAATTGTGGTACTTGTATACAATGGAGTGCTACTCAGCTATAAAGAATGATCACATTGAGATATTTATAAATAAATGGATGCAACTTGAATCCATACTCATAAGTGATATAAATCAAACTCACATATATAAATACCTTATAGTCTCCCTAATGTAAGAAATGGTAAGAGTATAGAAGATTTTATGGTAATCATAATTCACCATTATATTCCTTTGAAGTCTTATGTTTCCATTAATTGGTTGGAATGGTTTTATTCTATTTTGTTAGATCTTAACATATGTGATGGTATAAATAGTTACTTTGAAGAAAAGACAATATGGCAGCCATTGTTGATTTAATATCATCTTGCTCTGAAGTCCTACCATGGTTTTGTTTATCTATTACCATTGGTTCTATCATGTTGTATCTTACTGGATTTTAGTATGTACGATAGTATAAACAAATTTTTTATGGAAAATGTGATAATATAGTAGCCATTGTTTATCTTTGGTTATTTGGTTCAGAATGCCTTGTAATACTTTCATTCTCTTGAGTGGTTTTATTCTATTTTGTTATGTTTGACATTATTGTGTGTGAAGCTAAGCTCAACTATTTCAAAGAAAGAGACATTGTGGTAGCTACTGTTAATATCCAATTGTCTTGTTGTGAAGTGCTGTGTTGCTTACATTGTTCTGTTCTGATCTGCTTAGATCTGTGCTCTTTTGTTTTTTTCTCTTTAAAATAAAAAAAAATTTAAAAAGATCATTTCCTTGTTTCTGGATCTCTTTGTAACCACATAATTTATGGCCTTACAAATTTGCCTACTATGGACATTTTTTATTAGTCTATGATGGCAACACAAAATAATTACATTCATTTTGCATAATTGCTACATAAAATTGAATATATTTTACTCTTTTAATTTTGTATAAGTAAAATTATACAATATGGGACCATTCACATTTGACTTTTGTCACTTAGTTTAGTATTGTCAAGCCATGCCACCACCAGCTTTAAGACAATAAATATTTTTTTTGGTACCAAGAATTGAACTCACAACTTTGCTCTTGCCAGGCAGGTTCTGTGCCACTGAGCTAGATCCCTGGCCTTACTGTGGTTTGTACGTGCATTTCTCTATGCATAAAATTAGTTAAGTATCTTTTTACACAATTATTGACCAGTTGTATATCTCTTAGAGAAATGGTTAATTTTTTGCTCATTTTTTACCCATTCTTGAAATTTATTTGTTTACTGATTTTTACAGTTGAGTTGTATATAGAGACCTTTATAAATGCTGGATTAAAAAACTTCCTAAATATGTAATTTTCAAGTAATTCTTTCCATCCTGTGAATTACTGTTTTATTTTTCTAATGCTGTTCACTAAATTATAAAGTAAATGATTTTTTGAATTTCAGATTATTAATTTTTCTTTGATTTACTGTGTTTTATGTACTATATTTTAAAAAATCATGTTTTCAGCCAACATCTATGATTCGTGTTAAGACTTTTATGGTTTATCTATGACACTTAGGAATATGATTTAATTTAATTATAGTTTTGCATACATTGAGAGGTAGGGGTATATTTTCATTTTTTACATCTAATATCAATTTGTCCCAACTCTATTTGTTTGAAAGACTATTGTCATTTCTCACTGAATCATTTTAGCACATTTGTTGAAAGTCAATTGAACACAATAATGGTTGACTTCTTGATGTCAGTTTCTATTCAATTTTTCTGCATATTTACTTCTATTTTAATGCCTTTATCATTGTAGTTTTAAAATCAGGATGTATGAGTTCCTGAACACCATTATTTTCACGTTAGCTTGTTCTTTCTCTTCCCAGTCCATATACTTCTGAATTAATTTTAAGACTAACTTGTCAGCTGTGGAAAAAGTAGCACTAGAATTTCTTTTTTTTTTTTTTTTGAGGTAGAGATACTAAATCCAGCACTCTTACAGTGAGTAACACCCACAAGTCATGTGTCTTGTTTTTTTAATATGTTCAATTTTATTTATTTATTTATTTATTTATTTATTTATGTATTTATTGGGACAGTCTCACTCATTTGCCCCATCTGGATTCCTTCTTGTGATCATCCTGTGCTGGCCTGTTGGAGCGCTGGGATTGCCAGTGTGCACCACTATGCTGGATGCTGTGTGGATTTTAACTGAGATAACAATGAAACTGTAAGCCAAGATGAGAAAAATTTCTATCTTAACAACACTAATCAGTGCAAGAAGTGTTCTTGAATCTGTTGTTTTTTGAGGTCCATTGACTTAAATGATCAATTTGCCAAAGAGTTACATTTCAAGGTGTCATGCTTTGATTTTTAACTGAGTAAATTATATTTAATGTCCAAATTACAAATACTTACAAATAAACTTGATGAAGCATGGGTTGGGACACTAAAACCAGACAAGTTTATTACAAGTAAAGAGAATTAAAGACCAATAACCACAAGAAACAGAGAAATAAAAGATCATCTCCAAAATAAAAATAAACTGAATTCAATCTTACATGAAAAGGATGATTGACCATGATCATGTAAGATTGTTTCTGAGATACAAGCAAAATTCAACATGAAAATCATTGATAGAGATGTATTGTATCAGCAAAATAAAGGATGAAACCACACAATCAATCTCTGTAAACACAGAAAAATCATTTTATAAAATTGACCATCTTTACTTCATAAAACTCAATAAGTTAATTATACAATACACAAATTTATATGTAATAAATGGTATATATTAAATATGTACATGTAGTGTCGTATTCATTTAGAAAAATTTTAAAGCTTTCCTTTTAAGATCCAGAAAATGCAGTGAAAATAAAAGAGAGAAAATGCAGTGATGTTCAATCTTACCACTGCTACCCTGCAAAACAGTGGGAATTTTAGGTGTATAAATTAGACAAGAAAAGAAGTAAAGTGCATCCAACAGGAAAATAACAATTGAAACTGTCCCCATTTTGTGTGACAATTTTAAACATAGAAACTCTAAAAATCCACCAAAATAGCAATTAGAAATGATACATACATTCAGTAAATTTTCCGGATACAAAATAAACATGTTATGAAGCAATTATGTTTCTCTACACTAGCAACAAACAGTCTAAAAAAGAAATTCACAAACTACTCATTCTCTTAGCACCAGTTTTAAGCTTAAAAAATTGGGATAAAATTTAAATAAGTAGGAGAAATACTTCTACTTGAAAACTAAAGGGCATTAATGAAAGAAATTGTTGATGGCATAAATAAGTACATAGATACATCTATGTACATGAATCAGAAGAATGATATTGTTAAAATACCCCCATTGCTTGAGAATCTATAGAATCAGTGAAATCCTTTGGAAAATTCTAACAACATTTTTCACAGAAATAATATAAATTAATTTCAAAATCCATATTGCATTGTCACCGGATAGTCCAAGGAGATTCTGCAAAGCAAATATTGTAACTCTCAACTCACCCAACTCTCAGGGTAGACTGTAGGTTTTTGACTCCTATGAGAAAAGAAAAAAATTTCAGGTACATCAAGGACAGGCATGCACAGGTTTATTAGGTAGAATTTAGGACGTTGTGTTCAGAGAACAGAATGTGAAACATCGAGAGGCGGGTTCATCCCAGTTTCTTTGTTGAGTCTTGGTGGAGTCTTGAAGATGGGCATTCCAGAATGTGCGTTTCTACTTCTGTCATGACATCCATCTGGTGAGTGACGCCAGAGAACAAACCATTTAAGGCATTTCACGCTGCAGTATGATTGCCCACCAATATTACTATTGTTTGGTGGGAGGTTGGCTCTGAGAGGAAGAGCAACGTATATACGAAAATCATGGAACCAGAGCCCTGTTTACAAGCTTTATTATGTCTGTCAGACCCAAGGAATTTATTCTTCTTGTGATGAGATTCTTAAACAGGAATAAGTTGAGTAGTTTTTTGCCCTAAAGCTGCAGTTTTATTAAAAGTGTAATTTTCAAATTATAATTTTCCTTATCTACATTTTTATCTATATTTATTAGTTCTATTTTATCCCAGAAACATAAATTAGCCCAAGTAGCAAAGAAATATTGAACATAAAGTGCAAAAAAGATGTTTCACGTGAACTAATTATAAAATATATTATAAAACTATGGTGAATCAGAGCACCAAGGTACTGTCATATAAACCACAGTGACAATAGGATAATAAGACAGAGAGCCCTAAAATAAACCCATGCGTTTGTGGCCAGCTGACTTTCAACAATTGTCCCATGAATACAAAATGAAAAAATATAGTGTCATTAATAAATGATATATATTAATCAGGTGAGGAGAATGTGTACCTGTAATCCTAGCACCCTGGTTAGATAAGGCAGGAATAACAAATTTGAGCCCAACCTAGCCAACTTAGTGACTTAGTAAAACTTAATCACAAAATAATAAACCAACAAGTAAATAAATTAATTAAAAAATAAAGGGCTCAGGATATACTTCAGTATGAAGGTCTTGGATTCAATCCCAAATATTAGAAAATTGAAAACAAATGTTTAATATTGCTTGCTAAATACTGAGAAAATTAGATTTCTACATGCAGGACAATAAAGCTGTATCTTTACTATGTGCCATATATAAAAATCAGCACAGAAAGGATTAACAAATTAAGACACAGAATCATAACTCTAGTAATATAAAGTACAGGGAAAATGTTTTACAACCTTAATCTGTCTAAAGATTTCTTGGAGTTAATTGGAGTCACAAGCAATAAATTAAAAAATCAACAAATTAAATTGCTTCAAACTAAATGTAGGAGCCAGTGGTTTAGCTCAGTGGCACAAACGCCTGTTTGACAAGTGGAAGGTCATGAGTTCAATCCCAGACACCAAAAATAAAATAAAATAAAATTATATTTTTAAAAACTTATTGTCTGCTTCAAAACAAAGTGAACAATTAATAGTGTGAAAAGACATCCCAAAGATTAGAAGAAATTGTTTACAACTCATAAATTTGATGAGTGGTTAATATCCAAAATATATAAGGAATTGTATTTAATGGAAAAAACATAAGAAATCTAATTTAGAAATAGATAAAGGACCTGAAGGGATGTTTCTCAAAAAAAGACACACAAATGTCCCATAGATACGTGAAATAATGCTAATTGGTGCTAATCATCTGGGACACAAAGTAAAACCACACTTCACACTGCACCAAAAAGAAAAAATATAGCAAGAGTAGACAATTTTTGGAGAAAAGGGAATTCTAGTGTATGGTTGCTAATATAAATTGTTACAGGAATTATGGGAAAAATTTGGTGATTCCTTATAAAACATATAATGAGCAGTCCTAGTTCTGCATATACATCTGAAAGAACTGAAATTCATAGCCTGGGAAATACCTGCATTAGAGTTTCTATTGCAAATTTACTCACAGTGCTTAGGATGTGGAAGCAACCTTGATATCCCCAATTGAGTGGATGGATTAAAAAACAAGTGGTGCACAGTAAAATGCAATCAACCTTAAAAAGAGTAGAGAATGTCTTTATTCATAACAACATGGATGAATCTGGAAAGTATTATGCTAAGAGAAACACACTTGGCATAGAAAGACAAATACCACACGATTTCTTCTCCATTCATGATATTATGTATAGAATCTAAAAACACTGAAGTCATGAATAGGGTAGAAAGGAGGTTACCTGAAGCTGGGGAAAGTGGAGAAAGAAGAGATATTGATCAAAGTGTGAAAATTTTAATTAAGAAATGTAAAATTTAGTGATCTATTGCATAGAACAGTGACTGACATGAAAAATGCACCATATATTCAAAAATGCCTTTTAAAATAAATTTCAAATGTTTTAACTATAGAAAAGTAAGATGATGCATTTATCAAAATTTCACCTCAAACTATAAAATTTCATAATGTATAAGACAGTTAATTTTTAAATTAAGTAGATTTTAATGTCTTACTTTTTAATAGGCCACAGTAGTCCTACCCTAATTCTAATAATATTTTCAAATTTTGTTTCCCATAGCTCCATCTTTTGCTTGCTATTGATAACTGTTGTTACGGCTGGGTCTTGATCCCTCCAAAAAGCGTCATGCAGTCATAGGTGGGGCTTTATAGAGGTGGCTGGATCCAGAGTAGGTGACAGTGGGATTGATTCATGGTGCAGTGCTAGGACCAAAAATGCTAGGACTGAGGGTGTGAGGGCCTCCTGCCCTAAGGGTAGGTACCCTGGAGAAGCTACAACTGACAGAAAGAGCTGCAGTGGACCCTGTTACTTTGCTGCCTTCTGCCCATCATGAACTGTTTCTCCTCTGGGATGCCTGTCTGTCAAGCCACCTTCCTTGGAATAAGCTGATTATGGACTGAAACATCTATGAACTGTGCACTAAATAAATCTTTGCTTCTTTAACTTTGGCTGTCAATTATTTTTCTCAGAAACAAGAAAAGTAACTATGACACTGTTTCCTTATAAAACAAATTTTCCTTTGTCCCTCAAAAATGAAATTTATAATCAATGTTCATAGAATTCTTTGAAATAGGTTAAAATATTTTACCACAAAATAATATTTCCACCATCTTTTATTTTTACCTCTACTAGTTATCTTTATTTCTTCATATAGATTTAAGTAACTATTGTCACTCCATTTTTGCTAAAAGTATTTCAGTATTTTTTGTAAACCATCAATGCTAGTGATCGATTCCTTTCCTTTGTTTTGATTATCTAGGAATGTTTGATTCTTCTTTCATTCTTTACAGATGGTTTTGTTTAATGTAGAATTCTCCATGAGCAGTTATTTTACTCTAACACTTCACAAATATTGCCTTGTGGTCCGACAGCTTCTGAACAGAAACTCTATCTCATTGAGTATTCCTGTTGCTAAATAGTTGCCTTTTGTACTGCTATCTGGATTCTCTCTTTTTCAAGCATTTATTTATGATGTTTATAGAGGTGACACTTTTATGTATAATATAAATTTATTTTATTAATTTTATAACGTTTATTAGTATATTTTAGCAGTAAATAATGATTATATTCACTTAAAAGAATTGGTACATGCACATAACACATTTCAATCCTCTCTTCCTCCAAACTCATTTATTTTTCCAGCATCAGAGTCATTTATCTTATAAGACCTTATAAAGTTAATTAGCATGTATACAGGTTAACAATCAGACTTAGATCAAACAATATTTAATACATATAAGAGAATTGTACTGTCAAGATACACTTTTAGACACATTGTATGAATTATAATATGTTTTTCTTTATTCCTATTATCTCTATTTCATATATATATATATAGTTTTTCATCTATGTACTGTACTTTTCATATATATATATATATATATATATAGAGAGAGAGAGAGAGAGAGAGAGAGAGAGAGAGAGATCAGGAGATCTTGTTATATAAGAGAAACCTTGTGATATTTAAGCATGTATCTCTAAATTACATCATTTACCTTTACAGTTTCAAGCTACAACTTTTCCTACAAGCAACTCGTTTATCTTTTTAAAGGCAAAGCAATATTCTATTATATGTGAATACACCTCTTTTCCCATTTATCAGTTGATGGACATATATCGAAATGCTTCCAAGATTTAGCCTATGAACTGCACTACATATTTTATCAAATTTTGAGATTTTTAGCCACTGTTACCTCAAACATTTTTGTTCTGCTTCTTTACTTTCTCTCTACCTTCTGTTATCTGTTTTTTGAAATATGCAGTGGTGTCCTAAAGATTCTCTGAAGTTGCAATGATTTTCATCTTTATTCTTGTTTTGTTTTCTGCTTTTCTTTGGACCACAAATTCTTAAGTGACATCTTCAAATCTATTGGTTTCTTATTCCATCAGCTCAAATCTGCTTTTTAGATCCTCTTATGAATTCTTCATTTTAGTTATTCCATTTTTCACCTCTGTATTTTATATTTTGTTCTTTGTCTATTATATTACAGGTTTACGAGTTATCAATCCCATGCTTTCCTTTAGTTTTTGAAGATACAGAAAATATCTTAAAGTGTGTCTAGTAATACAGCATTTGGGCTTTCTCAGAGATATCTGAAATATTTTCCCCATTGCTAACACTATTTTTTCTTTGTATCTAGTATTCTTTTGTGAAAAATTGAACATTTTAAATTATAAAATATGACAAAAGCAGCAATCATTTTCTCCTTATTCTTTCTTTGGTTCATTGTTTGCTAGGTTAGTAAATTTTCTGAACAAAATGTGAATGAATTGTTTTCTATGGTCACTAAATTCCTGGTTAGCTGAATAGCCAGTTGATTAGATAAGATTTTTTTGTACATATTTGGTACTAAGATATCACCCAGTTTCTGCCCAGATCCCCCATGTGCATGTTGAGATATCACCTTTCAATATGACTTTAGCTGGAACCACCAGATGGATCAAAAATGACAATTCTCAGGGAATGGGCCTTTGAAGGTGCTCCAATCTCTTTAATTTTCTGCTGATTTTTGTCAGATTTCCAATTCTCGCCATACTTGTGGCTTCTGGCTTTTTAAAACTACTTTAAAATCTAGACAAGGGACTCCTGGCATGGGCCATGTATCTTATTTTTTAAAATGTGATTAATCTTTTATTTTGCTTGTTTAAGTATTGTCAGGATTGGTATCATTCCCCAATTAAGATCTTGAAATAAGATCTTGAAATAGATTTGACCATTTTACTACTGGTACAATTGCTTTTACGGAGGAAAGAATTCCATGAGAAATTTTGTCACTCTAAGAAAACTGTTTCTTAAGTATCAAAATATATGTGAATTGCTCCCATTGGTTTATTTATAGCTTTGTTTGTGTAAAGTGAAATCTTAATTTGATTTTTAAAACTCTGAATTAAATAACTATAGAAATCATATTAACAGTAGTTAAAAATATTTTCCAATCAATTGTATTTTGTGAGATGAACTTATAAACCTCTCAGAAGGAATCTCTGCCACAATTTTTAAACATCATTTCAATCTAATGACATGGCAATGAAAGTCTTTCCACGTATATTTTTCCTTCAGAAAAAAAAAATGCTTAATTATGATTTTTTTCTGGGGGTGGATACTAATTGCTTAACAAAAAGGTAACTATAAATATAATACATTAAAAGAATTCTTGATGAGTCTAATAATATACTACTTTCAATCTAGCAGCATTATGTGGTAAATTACATAAAAATCAGTGATACATTACCTTAAAGTACATTAGAGTCAAGATGGTTACCTCTGTTGCAAGTTAGTTCTTGCATATTTATTTCGAAGTAAAAGAACTTTGAGAAGATAATTAAATTGTAAATACTAACACAAAACTCAAATTGGAAATGATATTTGAAATAGTTATAAGATATTTTTCATATGTATCTTTTATTTCTAGAAATTCTATTTTCTTTTTTAAACTGAATTCCTGACCCATAGACAAATTATTCTGAGTTACAAATTATATATGGTACTTTTTTATCAAAGCTAAAACAGACATCTTTCATTGGTAGTGGAATACATAAATCTTCAAATCAATATCTAAGATAAATTGACAAAGATAATTTCTCAATTTTCAAGGTTTGGTATATTCTTTTCAGGCTTGCCTGCTTTGTCATGCTTTATTTTGAAGATGCGGATGTAGAATATAAAAATCATGACTAACTTAACATTCCTCTATAAGTAAGAGAGAACTAGAAACTAAAGAACTTTAAAGAACTGATCAAAGTTTAGAGACAAATGAGATAACATCTCACTTGCTTATTTGTTTTTTGATGGTAGATGAGTGAAAAGTGTGGGATAAAGTCCAGGATAATGCTTGTTTCTGACTAATCATCTACAGCAGAGATGGTTCCATTTAACACTCAAAGTTACATGAAAATAATTTTTTGAAAAACTAAATGAAGCCATGAGAAATAATGAGTAGAGAGCATGGAAGCATTGTATCACAAATAGATTCTCATTTTAGTTTAACTGTGAAAATGGAGTTTACTACAGATTTTTAGATGCCCTTTTCTGTCCTTCAAATTCAAACCCACTTATTGTGTCTTCAAAGAAACTTTTGGCTTTAAATATTTTTCACAGTGAACAACTGTGTGTAATAAAATTGAAACTGATTAATCTTAATAATGTGTAAAACGTTTGTCTTAGAAAATAGGGGTCTGGATTCACCTGGGAAGAATGGACGGGAATAACTATAAGTAACTACAAAGTCAACCAACCTCACGACCATGCTTCAGTAATCTCTATTTTCAAAATTGTGTTAACCTTGCAGAAAATAAATTACCAAATTTAAGAAATAAATTAAATTCATTGTCTAAAATACTTTAAAATATGGATAAGAAAATACCTCGGTAATTCATTTCATTTTCTCTCAGATTTCATCAAAACCAGAAATTATTGATCACCTGTGCAAAAATAGGTACCTCTTCAGTCCTTTACTAGTTTACTTCTGGAATATCAGGAAGAAAGTGATTGTAATTCTGATAACTTAAATTCTCTAGCATCAGTAAAATTTCTCTAGAATTTCTCTTTGTCTTTATGATGCCACAAGTATTCTATGATGAGTTAGCAAGAAATGTCTGATATAAAATTAGACTAGAATATATGAAAATATTTACAGGGTAACTGAATGTGCTATAAATGAGAATAGAAAAGTCAGAGTTGAGAATGTAAGAGAGAGGAAATTTTTCAGAGACCTGAAAACTCTTAGTAGGAATTTAAGAAGTTGCTTGAAATTCCCCAAAATTAACATCAATAGGAAGTCCAGACAAAATTTATGCCAGCAACTTCATCATTCATACACCAAACCACACACATGCACACACACACACATGCACACACACGTGCGCGCACACACACACAGAGTAACTAAAGCAATATTCTTATACATTGTCTTGCTCTATAGAAAGTAAAAGGAAACTAAGAAAGAAGAAAAAAGGAAGGAAACAGTATTGATATCAAGACTGTATAATATGGTGTTTTGTATAAATGAGTATCAGTGTTAATGAGTTCATGATTAGCATGGGAACTTTCTAATTTTAGCTACTGCCAAGGTCTTTGACCTAAGTTCGACTCAGCTGGTTCCGGAGACCTACTCATCTCTGCTACTGGAGTTATCTATAGGTACATGACACTGAATGTCATGACACTGTTTTCTGTCTAGAAATATATTATTTATTATTTAATTATACTAATTTTAATGCCTTCATTTTTATTGAACAAAAAAGCATTTTCTGTATCTGTGTGTATTAATTAACTATTCATTGCTATGACAAAATACAAGGGGGAAAATAAAACCTAAAGGAAGAAAGATTTAGTTAGGCTCAGTTTTGTTTTTAGTCCATGGTCACATTTGATTTTATACTTCTGTAATGAAGTGCAGTGTCATGGCAGAAAGGCTAGGATAGAACACAGCTATGCAGCTAAAGTCACTTTGGAGGTACAGATAGCGGAAAAGGGGCAGGGGACGAACTAGAAACCCCAAACTAGATGTCCCAAAGTCCCCCAAGTTTTGAGTCAAGTCTACCTTCTAAATTGCTAGCACCTTGCAATAGTTCATCAGGTTATAAATGCATTAATTGATTAATACACTGATCAGAGATTTCAACATTCAATCACCACCCATGAGCCTTATTTCTAACAATTGCTTCACTGAGGAGTATACCTTTGACACACGAGCCTCTGAGGTACATAGTATGACACTATTTTTATCTTTTTAATGATAGTGAGTCAATTTGTTTCAATTATAAAATATTAATATTCTTAAAATTCTCAAATATTCTGTTTTTTCTTATGTTATTTGAATTCAGAATCTTTGTCATTTTAACATTAACTCAAGGAGATCAATCCTGTTTAATTTTTCCCTTACCCTTGGTGTTATATGCTTGTAAACAAAGTACAACTATTGTTAGGTCTTCTTTTATTGTTAGGTATTTTTTATGTACACTGCAACATTCAAAGATAGGTGCAAAATTAATCATTTTAAAATTTATAAAGTAGAAAACAACATCCAGACTATTTTGATTGAAGTTGCTAATTCATTTATTTTGGTAAAGTATACTGAGAGAATTTAATAAATACTGTTGAGCTGAAATTGAATGAGTGCCTAAGTGAATTTAAATGAATCAGTAAGTAGATTCTTTATCCTTCAAAACAGATTGCTGATTGGGATGAAAATCTCAAAATTTATGTGACCATTAATCATAATTGTCAGTTTAGCTGTATTAAGGATACTTAGAAGAGTGCCTCTGAGTAGTTCATGGGAACCAGACTTTGGAAACCATGTCTTTCTAGTGCTTTTCATTGGGCTACGAAGTGGCTGTCATGGGAGGAGCATCATTCTTCAGCATGCCCTTCTTCCAAGATGTTCTTGCTGTGGAGCTAGGAGACCATGGACTTAACCCTCTGAAACTATGAGACTGATAAACCCTTCCTCTTTTAAATTGTGAATGCCAGGCATTTTTTTTTCCCAAGCAATGGGAAAGTTGACCAATAGAGCCTGAAAAAACAAGTCCTTTCCCTGCATATACATTGGATATTTTCAATAGTCTGTGTTTGGCTTAAACATTTATAAACATCTGTGCCGTTATTCATTCACTTTCCTCAATAAATTACCTTATAGATTCAATTTCCTCATAAATTTTGTTATTCTTCTTTGAAAAGGCAAATATCTTAAGTAAATATATATTTAATATTTATTATGAGGCCAGTTTTTAACTATGATCATGAAAATGTAATTATAAGCAAAAAGTATATTTAAAAGTTTCACTTTTACTTACAAATTAAAGTCTACAAGAATTCTAGGAATATGGTTTTCATCCTGTTTTCTACCAAAGGTCTACATAATTTTGTTTGCTTTGCTTGTGCACAGAACTCCCTAATTCCCTTTATGCTTCTGACTGGTTTTGTATGGGATGCTGTATTGAAATGATAGCTCTATAGAAGAGCTGTAATGCTCTGGGTTTTTTTTTAAAATAGCAGGTATATAATTGGAGTAAAAAATTTTGAAATAAAATCATTTTAAAGTTAATGTAAGATAAAAAATAAGAATCATGTAAAAACTTTGTGTTTTTTTTTCCTCATTTGCTTCCAAGCTCTGATAGAGGAGAATGCCGGTTTATAATCCTTTTAATACATTTTTTTGTTATTCTTCATTCCTCAGCATATGACCAGTACCTGGCACAGTACTTATTTGTTCAAAGAGTGAATGTGTGAGAAAAAAATAAAGTCACACATGTAATTAACCTTAATCCAAGTAATTTCTTGTATGTGCCATTACTCATTCTTACATCAATTTTTATAGAAAATGACTACTGGAAACCTTTAGAAATTTCACCCCAAATGACTCACATCTGATTTAAATAAGAAGAACAATCAATTTGGCGCCATCCTAAGAGCTCTCAGATGTTAAAGGTGACAAAATGGGCAGCACTCCTTCTAACAGATTATGCATACCATGTGTGACAGAATTAAGTGGAAAACGTCCATAGCAATGCTGAAGTCGAAGGCATGCCTTGCCCATGTGGCTTGGCTGCAGGATAAGTGCTTTCACTGACTCGATGGCAAAGTTGGGTGGCGTATCACATACGGCATATGGCAGGCTTCTGCTTCAGCAAATGCATACCACATGCCAAACTTGTGTAGTTTCTGCTGATTACTGTTTTTATTTCAAGTGTTCAAAAATTAATATTAAAGTATTTCAGCACTCTACAAAACAACAGAAAAATCCAAACATACTCTAATTCATTCAGCAGAAAATTTCCATATTAATGATTTGCCCACCAATAAATCTGCATAATATATATACAATTTCTATAAATATAAACTTAGAAGGATACTGGAAGGAAAGTCATCATAATCTAATCAAAACAGTATCACAAAATTTCAAATATGGATATGTATACTAGTACATATGCTTTCTATACTATTTTATATTCACTTATTCACTCAGAAAATGAAACTTGAATGCATGCCCTAGTCCTGGTCCCTTCATTAAAGCAGCTGGGAGTCTTGATGGTAAAAAAGAATGAAAATAAAAATAACTACAAAATGATAAGTAAGATAGCAATCCAAAGGTGAGCAAAAGGTGTCATGAGAACAGGTGAAAAATTATTTACAAAATATATGAGACTAGCTAACTCCTACTATGGGCCTCTTCAGGAAAACTATGGATTAACCATTTAAGAAGGAAAAAATAAGAATACTCTCAGAACAACTAAAAGCATTTACAAAGGTAGAGAATAAGTTAATGTGTTGATTTAACAAATATAGGTTTTTAGGTTATCTAGAATTTAGTGTGCAGCTGAGAAGGTAATATATCTAGAAGACAGGGGCCAGAAACTCACCATATGTTACAATGAGATTGGATTTTACACCAAGGAAGATATGAAAACCACAAAGGTTTTTTAGGTAGAGAATGATGACAATATACATGTATGAAATAAATTAAACTCCAACACTGGAGAATAGAAAGAATGGTAAATTTACTGTACTAGGATAGTAAGAACCAGACTCTAACTAAGGAATTATCAACAAAGTTGGAAAGGCAAGGGTGCTTTTCTGACCTGCACTGACATCAGAAATCACAGGACTAATTTATTGACTGGAAGGCCTTTAGCATCTTTGGTTACTACAGGGAAAAGAGGATGTGAGAAGGGTTTTTATAAAGGAGAATATTTTAATTTGGGACATATTTAATTAGGCAAGTCTATGCATTATCTGAATTGAATGCTCAATATGGAGTTTCATAAGCATGGGGTTACTCTAAGGAGAAAGTCTTACACTGTAAATAGGCACTGGGATGTGGAACAGACTCCATGGTGTCCTGCTCTTAGGGAAAGTGTTCCATTAGGTTGCATGAAGTAAATGCAGAAAAATATACTTGTTTTGCCAATATTTTGTTTAGCATTTGTGCTTATATTCTTAACTAACATTGTTCTCTGTCCTTTTTATTTTATTTCAGTATTATCTTCATCTAATGTTATTTTTAATATGATGTTGCCTTATGAAATGTAGCCTAGGATTTTATTCTCTCTGATGACTGTTAAAGTTTGATTATCCATTTTTTGATTATCAATCACTTTCTCTAATTATTTTAGACTATTGTTTTATATAATTAAGTCAATTTTAATACATTATTTTATGTATATATATTTCACCTAAGTTTTATAATGTACTGCTATGCAATTATTTATAATGTTATTTACTATCTTTTTGCTTTTTGAAGCATCTATAGTGAAATCTCTTTCTCTACTCACATATTATTTACTCAATTAAATCAGTAATGTACACCAATAATATAAGGAAAAAATGAAGTAAAGATACACTTGGGAATCCCAGGGTTGCTGCTACTTAATTAGTAGCTATAGAGGTAAACATGGAGAATCCCAACAAGTTGTGATGTATCACTGCAATGTGAACACCTATTTATTTTTCTATTCTTGGGATAAATAGATCAGTGAAATCTCTTTTAATTTACACATCCTTGTACCTCATTTGTATAAAATTGTTTCAATCAAAAATGAAATTAGATATAAGGATTGAATAATGCAATAAATTGATACTGCTACCCATATTTTACAGAGTCATGACTAATATTTATTGCTTAATGAGTTAGATTAAGCTACTATGGGGCAGTAAATATGAAAAAAATATATCTACATTATAATCTATAATAAAATAGCTAGCATTGATAGAGGACTGTGTATGATTTCATAATATACCGTGACCTCTTTGTCCAATATTTGTCCACTTGCAAAATGGAAAATCTGAAGATTATCCAAATTCACACACAGATAACAAATGGAACTTCTCTAAATTTTTCCATTTTTTAGTTGTCATTCAGAATATCAAGGATTCCCAATATGCAATCAATTCCACATTTAAAAATATTATTATTAGTTTTGAACCAGATCTTATAACAAAACTAATATCAGATTGATTATTTGTCAGCATGAATGGATTGAATGAATTTTTACTTAGTGAATAAAAGATCTTGAGCATCTATTCCAAAATAAGATAAGACACTAGCAATTGTGCCATTATTGTCTGAGAATTTTCCATCTCTCATTTAGTCAAGCTAAACCTTACAATGAACTACATTCTGAGTTCAAGTGCTGGTAGTGTTCTCATTACTTCTACTTTTAAGGAACTTGTAATTCCAGTGAGACAGCAGAAAATAAGTCAGCAAACATATAATATAATTTAAGGTAGTAATTAGCTTTAGGAATAAAAATAAGGTAACAATGTGACCAATATGAGTGTGATAATTAATCATGCCTGATTGAAACCATAGAGAAACTCCTGTGAAAATCTTTAATCTAAATCTTTAAAGGTCAGAAGATAGTTATCAGCAGAGCCCTCACCCCCGGGTAGGAAACAAATGAGTTTGGCAGCAAGAAGTCTATTAGCAAGAAGAGTAAAAGAGGGTAAATCTAGAATAGTAAGGCAAATTATCACACTAGAAATTAAATGTGAAATATGTTCTATTTTTTCTTTGCTGACAATATAAACAATATATTCCCCACTTTTCATGGCTAAGTATTTTTCTCAAGATTCATATCTTTGATTTGATATCTCTATTATTCTAGAAGTTTTCAGCCATAGTTTCGGTCAGGAATAAAGTGAAGGCGTGTTTACAAAATAACCAGTGTAAGAAATTGTAAACTGTCCTCTGGGATCTAGAAGCTGATGGCAGATTGAAAGTTGCATGACATTAGAGGAACTCTGTCTGGTTGTCTACGATACCTCTGTGGTACCTCAACTATGTCAGGTTAAAATGTTGTGGTAGGTATTATTTCTGCAGTATAAACCAATATTGAATGAAGAAGGATTCAGAAGATATTTTCTTTCCAGAGACTGAAGCAAGAAGGAAGGCAGCAATTTATAGCTCATTCATAAACATGTGTGTGCATACATGCAAATATGCACGCACACACACTCACACACACACACACGCACACACACGCACACGCACACATTTTCCAGTAATGAAACACAAATCCTGAGTTTGCTGTGAGAGCATTCTGTAAATGTAATTCATGTTTCTAATCTGTTCATTTAATTTAGGTTATCATGGCTCAGCCTAATTTAATCATTCATTGCCCTATAAAAAGATGGCATAGGCTTCCCTGAGACACAGTGGGCCAAAAGCTCTGCTCTGTGCTCATGGGATTTCAGTCTCCTTTTGACTCTTCCTTCCTGATTGCCTAATGAGCTTCAGTCTTGCTTAATCATCTCTCACAGCCAAATAATCAACCCCTAATAAGAATCTGTAGATATCATTTAAGCTGTGTTTTCTTTTCTCCAGGCGGTTCCTACAGATACAAGAAAAGCCCATCAGTAGTAATCTTGAGGACTCCCAACAGTGTATAGAAATATTTTTGAGTTGGTCTTCAATATCTGCCACATCTAAAGACTCTGAGGCCAGGTCACAGTTCTGCCAGAACTTGTTATATTTATTTGTTTTCATTTTATCAATTCAAAGATCAAATCAAAAACTTTAATATCAATCTGAAAGATATTTTCATTGTTTATAGTCTGTTTCATTTTAAAGGGAAAAGACAAATGGGACCTTATGCTATCATGCAGATGTATGATATATTCACTTTATATTTGGGACCACAGGGGCCTGGGATTTAGCTCAGTGGCATAAGCGCCTACGTAGCAAGCGTGAGGTCATGAGTTCAATCCCCAGTACTGCAAAAAAAAAAAAAAAAAAGATTTAAAAATATATTGGAACAACAGATCACATTTATTGACTTAAAACAACGCAAAATATTATTTTGCATTTTTGTATACTAGAGGTATACAGCACCTCCTTCTTTGCAAACTTATCAGTAGAGTTGCATTGCTTTTTGGAAACTAGCTCTACAGGAGACAGTTTCTGGCAGCCTAAAACCAAGGGATTACTTCCCTTCTGACCCCTGCCATCATCTTCAAAGCCACAATGTTCGGTAATCTCTTTCTCACAAGACATCACCCTGACTTCTCTCTCTCTTCTGCATTTACAGCCACTAGTAATTATATTAGAACTTCTATGTAAACCACATTAATATATTTGCTTGAATAGTCAGTGATTAAAAATCTCAATTTTCTTTGCAACTTTAATTTTCCCTTATTGTGTAGTCATCGCTTATAGAGATTAAGACTTCAGTAACGTTGGATGCTTATGGTAGTTTTTATTTTATCTACTTCTGTTCATTTGAATCTGAAGTTACTATAGATTCCTAGCATCTCTTCTCATCCTTTGAAACATATTTGCTTCCTGAGACACATGAACTTCTACTGACAGAAATTTGCTTCTCTAGCTATATCACACATGGAAAATTTGAATGTATCGAATAATAATTGGATCAATATCCAGGGATAGATTTTCCCCCTTTTTTACTTTCTATGTATCAGCATCAATTGTAATTTATATCTGGCAATTTGTTCATGTAAATGAAAAGCATTTCATTGTTTTACTATAAATATAATTTTTTCAATGATTCTAATATGCATTCTTATATTCTGCACATATATTTCCTCATATATTGCTTAAACATAGCTTTTAATGTGAAAAGACTAATAGACAGTTGGTCTTATGTTCAAAGCCATTTCAGAAAGCATTTTCTTTAAAATGTTAAAAATAGAGGTCATTATACAAAATTACTCCAAATGATTTCTTAGTCAAAAAGAGATAATTAGGTGCTTCCCTGAAGAAAATGGTATATTAGGAAATTAATCTGCGTGGAATTGGCATCCTCTGTGAATTTCAGTGATTTTTGAGTTCTTTATTTGATTGTACAATACAGAAACCTTCAAATATCACAGATACTCAAAGGCTTCACTGACAGCTGCTGGAACAGCCAAACGTTAGAGGAGAAAAAAAAATTAAAAAACAAGAAAACACAATTTTGATTTTGACATCAGGATTTCAGGGTGGTTTTGAAAGCTTGAGAACTTTCTTGCACACTTCAGCAGGACTCGTCAAAAAGCTTGCTTTAAAATGATGTGACTTGAAATAGGAACTGGGATAGAGGAAGAAGATGTGTCAATGGGCAGCGCATTAGTGCCACACATGCAGTGGCAGTGTTGTGAAGAAAGGGACCAATTAGCTTAAAAGGTTTGAAATCATCTTGGCATAGTTTTAAAGACAAAAGAAAAATCATCCTTCAAAAATGCAGTTCATTGTTGAGAGGAGATGAGCACTGAACAATGAATCCCATCAGTTTTGTAGGCACCATTCCTTCACACGGTACTATCCATTATTAATGAGCACTATTTTTGAGCGTGAAAGAACTGTTTGAAAAACATTAACATAGTCTATTGAATGTGATTGACATTGTCATTCCGTTCATTTTGCTGTGGGCAAGTGCCATCCCTGTAGACTCATGTGCATCTGGACATTACTAATATTCTTCTTGTTATGCACTCTGGGCAGCTGTGATATGGAAATTGTCACCATTGTATTTTATGGTTTATTTCTCAGCTTTTACACTGTGTTCTGTTGCAAGATGCATAAGTCAAGGGATTTTTTTTTTGTCTGCAATGATCAATCAGAGAAATTACTTCTTTTCTAATCTGATGATTCTCCAAATTTTAAAAAGGAATTTATCTGAATTCTATGTGCAATGGCTGTCTGCTAGCCGGGGAGTTATTTAGATCCATGTCTATTCTGGCACTTATTTTTTCCTCCAGTTTTCAAAGCTGATTACCTTTTTAATTGTCTCACTGCAAAAAAAAGACTGTGGCTACTGTCTACCTGCTGTTCAGTAGCACCACACACTGAATAACCCTCCCACACAACACCTTTTAATCAACGAAATGAAAGGCAACATATCAAGGATTACAAGAGTAATGAATAAAAAAATTAAGCACCACATCCTCTTGACTTTTGAATATGTATGTAACTAAGCTGCTTTTTTCATCTCAGCTGCCCTGTTTCTCCCTCCTCACAGCCCATATGCACACCCACACAGAGATCTGTGCTCCCAAGTGTTGCTGACTGACTGCATGGGAGCACACACAGGCCGCTCTGTGTCGCTGCACATTAACACCCTATCAGTGAGGTGGGGAGGGAACCATCTTCAGTCAGCTAAGGCTGACAGTCATTAATAAACAGAAGTGCAGTGTAACTGCCCTGTTCTCTCTCTCTCTCTCTCTCTTCTCTCTCTCTCTCTCTTGCTTTTCATTCTACTGCCTGTTCTGCTAAATATTTCTAGTGTCTTAACAATTAGCCTTAGCAATGCTACCAAGACAATGTTTTATTTCTGCAATGTCAATGAAAAATGGAGAATAAGAGAGAAAAAGAGTGACAGAGAAAGTGAAAGAGAGAAAGGAGTATAATCATATGGTTTTCCTAAAGTTGTATTACTTTATCATATTTTATCATATTTTTCTGGTAGAATTATGGGTGTTCTATGGATCACATTATGAGAAATTATGATGTGATTATATCAGAATCTGTCTCTGTATTAAGCTTAATGTTATTGTACTAACAGGATTTACTCTGGAGAATAAGATAATTTTTTCTGAGACAGGGTCTACGTAAGCAGGTCGCCCTTGAGCTCACTTAGCCCAGGCTGGCCTCTGCCTCACAGAGACCCTTCTTGCCTCAGTCTCCCAAGTACTGGGATTACAGACAGGAGCCACCACAGATGGCTGTGAGAACAGGAAATTTTACTTCCTAGTATTTTCAAATGCCACATAGTGCAGTGTAAAAGAGCACAGTAAAGAAGGAATAGAAAGAGACAAGGGGATAGGTCTCTTGCAGATGGGAAGGGAACCAAGAGAATGTGGCTAAGAGGAGAATGTGGCACCAAAGGAAGGGCAGGAGAACTAATCAGAATAAAGACATGCCATGTACAGGACACTAATAACCTAAATGTAACCATATATGTCATAAACACAAGGTTAGTAACATCAATAACAAAAACAGAGAAGAGGGATATAGAAGAGGAGAGCAGAAGAGGGGGAGAAGGAAAAGGGGATTTACATGGTCATTCTGTGTCATGCCCCTGCACCCACCCCTGAACATGACTCTAAACCACATGCACTGCAAGCATGCACTGATAAAAATGAATTTAAAAGGAGCGAGTGCTGAGTTCTCATAGCAGCTCCTCTGATTACTACTTGTAGGAACTTGGACAAGTCTTCTACCTTAGTTGATTCAATATTTTCTGTAGAAAAGTTAGAAAACAATAATCATGCCTTCAGACATGCAATAATGGTCACAAACAGGCAGCTATACTGCTTGTTGCCTTTCAAAATATTTCTTTTGTACCAGGACTCAAACTCATGACATCAAGCTTGCCAGGCAGACTGCGCCACTGGGCTATATCCCTGCCCCTCCTCCAAAATGTTTGTGTACAGAGCACATCTCCCTGAAATAAGGATGGCACATTTCAGTTATGTTAGATGATACAGACTGCATGTCCAGAATATCCTGGGTATAGCACAAGTCTCTCAAAATTTTTGTTATCATGAGTATCAAAATCAACCATCAAACATTAAACTGCTCTTGGTATTCAGATGGGATGCGCTGTGAATGCGGCCATCCTACTGTAGGAGTTCAGCAAGGCTACATCCTATACCACATATCTGTAGATCAGTTTCCCGGAGGTTATATTTTCCTTCCCTCTTTGTTATTAGGCTAAACGTTGTTCTAATGCTATAAATTTCTGTTCTACCGGTAATGATATTCATAGGTTCTTTAAAGCATATTTTAAAAATGCCACATTTTCATCGAGTCATTTTGTTCATTTAATATTTATTTTATACCTAGTACTGTGATTTGAATTGCACTCTCCATACTTGAAGTGTTGCCAAAATTGTTCTGTCAAAAGTGAAGGCCTTGAAGACGTGATTAGGCAGAGGCCCCTTGTTCATGGAGAGGAATAAGGTTCCTATAGCAGAGGGTTCATGCTGCCTTCTGCTGTCTCTCTTCTGGTCTCTGCTCCAGCAAGAATGCAGCAAAAGGCCTTCTCCAGAACTCATGTGGACATTTTGATTTTGGAATTTCAGGCTTCCTGAGTTGTGGGAAATAAATTCCTATTCTTATTTAATTACCCAGTCTTAAATGTTGTGTTAGAGCAGTACCAATGTTCCAGGACACCTACAATCTTAAGGTTGCTTTGAAAAGGAAATTTAAAAAAATGCTATGTAAACACATAAATAACAAGATTTCAGAGATCTTTGGAATGTTTAAAAAATTAAGTAAATAATGTGATGTAGAATGGCAAAAGTATAAAGAGCTTCCCCTCAGAAGTCAGCTGACTTCTGAGCAGCTTTGTGGAGCGGACTTGGGTGAAAACATGGAGCCAGAGAGAGACCTCCGTGCATTCCAGCAGCTACAGCAGAGCTACAGGCCTCCGAGCAACGGGGCTGGACTGGGATGAAAGCAAGGAAACAACGAAGTATTGCATCTACCACATATTTTAGAAATAAAATTGCCAGGATTTACTCACAGATTGAATAGTAGCTGAAAATGAAAGGGTAGAACTTGTCATAATGTGCAAGTTTTGGCTTGAGGAGCAGTTAAATGGCCGTATCACAGAATTAACTTCCTCTCCCAGATAAAACCTGAGAAGTAGTGAGTGTACATGCAGTGTTCTGCTTTGGTTACACTAATTTGAGACAGGCTAGAGGAATGCAAATGGAGAAATAAAATTTATATTATTATATTATACATCACAGGACAATTATATAATACCTCAGTTGAAATGAAGAACCTATTTTAGGATATTGTAATACCAGTTTATTATAGGCCACTGTGCTGATTATTGAAAACAAAGGGGTGGGGAAAATTGTATACGTGGTAGACAGAATTCTAACATGATTACTAAAATTCCTCCCTGGGTGTAGATACCCCAGCCTCCCCTGCTGATGAGTATCAGTGACAACAATCTGTCTATGATGGATGTCACTCCTGCAATGACAACAATCTGTGTCTGTGATGGATGTCACTCCTGCTGCCCAGGTGTGCTACGCAGCAGTTTGCTTTTAAAAAGAGAGAGAGCATCTGAGTAAACTTGACCTGATCAGAGAAGGCTTTAAGCGGGAGGGTTCCCCTCTTGAGGAGACGTAGCAGGTGAGACCAAGGTGAGAGACTGGAATCTCCAGAGGGCTGATGAAGGGAGGCTGATTAAGACAGGAAAGCAGCTTTTAGGAGCTAAAGGCTCTGCTTGGATGGCAGCCGGCAAGGACACGGGGATCTCAGTCATGGAAATAAAGAAATTCATTCAGACTACAGTGTGCGAGAGATTGACATTGCCTTCATTGAGCTGCCAGATGAAGACTGGGTTTCCATCTTATGAGAACCCAGCCTTATTTTTACTGGACTCCCACCGTATGAAAACTGTGAGATGATACATTGCTGTTCGTTTCCAGTCATTCCACTCAGCAAGGGAATGCTAACCCAGGATTGTCACTGTTTCAGATGCATACAAGTTTGCTGCAAAAGAGCAAGTAGGGGAGAGAAATAGTGTTTCAATTTTCATTTCTAAAATGAAACTCTGCTTGGAAATTGAAAACATGACTATCATGGGTACAGGAGACTTTAGGAAAGAAAAGGTGAATGAAATGAAATCCAAGCATTGGTCCAAGATAAGTTGGTTCTTGAAGTCCAAGAGAGAGACTTCAGATTGGTGTGAAGGTAGCAAAAACTAAAGAAAGAGACAGATATAAGAGGCTGTTTGAGGAAGTACTACAGAAGGGAAAATCTGCATTTATAGTGGACCAGCCTGGGTCCACAGCACTGCATATTTTCTCCTGTTTAAGCCACTTTGGAGCATCCGCTCTTTCATGTCATATGAAGAAATGAGAAAGGATGTTTCGGTTATGTTTGCATCTTGCACTACTTATATTCCAGTCAAACCACACATTACCAACATCATTTTATAGCTGTGTTCAATAGTGCATAAGACATTCAGTCAGAGATATAAGCACCAAAGTTTAAGCACTTCTGTGAATAATTTAAATGCCCCGCTGTATTATCATTACCATAATATCCAATCAGTCAATGTACAACACAGAAGATAAGAATTTTTGGAAGAAACTCTTGTTATGCTATCAACTTTGCATTTGGCTCCCAGGTTGATTGATTTTGAACTTATAACTTTATCCTGCTGCTCCACTAGATTACACTTTCAAGCAATGAAAAAGATTAAATGGATCTTGTATGGATTTAGTTGCATTATATTTGAGTTTCTTTTTTTCTTGAGTTCTCAAATTTAAAAGTGAATTTAGTTGTCTGAAGAGGATAACTTTTCTTCTCAACATTTACAGACGTTGTTTATTGTTTTTATAATTTACTGTGGCACAGAGACCTAGATAACCAGGGTGATCTTAGTTTCACTGAGGATAATGTACTATTTGAATTTGGATTTGGATTTGCCTTTATTGTTTTACTTTACTTAGTTTACTGATGGGAGAAAGTATTTTCTCCAAACTTACATTCACTTTTTTGGTTTTGAGTTGTTGAAATGAATATCTATGTTATTTTTATGCCTGACTTGCTCTCATAAAATGATTGTTTCAGCTAATTTTTATTCTTTTCCTATTGTCTTTTTATACTTAGAGATATGTGGGTTTAGAGTTTTTTATACAAATGACTGATTTTTTCACTAAATTAGTTCTTCATTAATTGAAAAATTATGTTAACATTTTTAGTTAAATTCTTTCATTTTACAGATAAATTTTTATCCATTTTGTTTTACACTGATAAAAAAAAACTATTATATACTCGAACTGCTCAGAAATCTATTACTTTCTTTTCAGTACCAAGGACTCTTTAATATTTTCCTTTTGATTTTTGAAAGATATTGAATTTGAAAAATTTGAATTTGCACAGATTCAATTTGTAGGGTCATTAGTACTATCCTGTGTGATTTCTGAAGTAAAACCTCTTTACTGAGTCTGTATAATCTTCTTTATACAGTTTGTGTATTATCATAGTGTTCACTCAGTATATAAGTTCATAACAGTGGGAAAGATATTTATGAGATAATGTAATACTCAATACTTTCAAATAAAACTTCTTATCTAAGTCTCTGATTTTGATATTTGTAAGACAAACAAGTAAATAAAAATATTGTATTCTGTATATTTTATATGTGTTGAGGGAGAAAGAGTACTGCTCATCAAGTAATATAAGAATTCTATTTATTATGGCATAAAAACCTGAAATCTAACAGTCATAGTCATTTTAGTGACCTATGTTTGTATATGCACTGACTCAACTCTTAAAAGAATACATTTTGACTACTCAAATTGGAGTTCCCAACTTTCCTGAAATTAAAAGTGGTAAAAAAAAATCTGACTTATTTTCTCTCTTTCCTTTTCTCTTCTAAAAAAAATATCAATTTAAGGCTTGGTCTCTCTCCCCTTCCAATTCAGAGGTGAACACCTACATATAGGTGTGGCATATGATGATGATGATGATGATGATGACCTAGGCAAAAGGGGAAATGTAACATTACACCTAGCTCACTTTCCGTTCTGAGAAACCCCAACTTTTTTTTATATTACTCTTCAAATGCTTATTTGTCTACTTTGTGCTATCAGGTGAGAGGTATTTGTGAACTAACAAAGAAGCAGCAATTTTGAGAGATGTTTATTACATTGATTTATAAACACCATGTTAAAAGAGATAGGAAATAAATATTCATGCCATGTGGCATCAAAGTCCAAAAAGTGAAGCAATTATTAACAATCAAACTAGTGAGAGGTATGGGCTGGAAAGTTTTCTTCAGAACCTTTGTGTGAAAAGAAAAATATTCTTGTCTCTGATACCAATAATTCAGTAAGATATCTTTCCCATCATGAGCAATTGGCATCTAGGAAATTTTCCTAAACAATAACCAAGAGGAAAACTGTCATTTCTTTTGTTATTGTATTCCTGGCCTGGCTAGATAAGAACAGAAAGATAGTTAAATCAATGACGAATTGCAGGTCCACTGCCATTTCAGCTTTAAGAAGTAAATAGAGGATTACATGGGTAAAGGTGGTGGAAGATGTGTGAGGAGCGTCGCTTTAACTACTTTTCAAGCTCTGCCTGTCCTAATGAAAACTATTCTCTCTTCATCCTTCAGTCCCAGGAATCAAATGAAAGCAAGATGTTTTATAGATTTATTTTAGAAACAGTAAAATTAATTTATTTTCATAGTAAATTTTTCTTCCTAAAAATGAGTCAAATAAATATAGCTATCTTTTTAATTACAAAAAAGATATCTCTTGAGGGTGGAATAGTTTTAGATCACTATTATTAAACATATTTTATAATCTATTCTGGTAATCACAGGAAACATAATCATCTTGTGAATATTTTCCATACTGTACAAAATAACATGTTTATATTCTATAAAGCAATGAAATCAAATAACCTACATAAAATAAAAAATTCCTACCTGAGGTATTTTATTAATATACATGACAACCCAATAACATCAATGGGGGTATTGTTTTGGCTCAAACCATAGCCCCACATTCTCTGTATTAACTCATCATGTGTCTAAAGATTGTAGGTTTATTGAGGATGAATGGAGGTAATGTATTAGATCTACTTGTGCACAAACAAGAAAGATTTTCTCACTCCTGTCATTTTACTGAACATTATTATTAGTGATTTATGATTGATACATTACTATAGTACATAATCTCAGGCATTGTGAGGAGTTGGAACATACAAAAGCATACTGTTTTATGTACTTGTGTGCAGTACACAATGCTTATATTTCCCACAGGGACCTGACACACGTACGCAACACATCACAGTACATTTTTTTAGCCGTTGTGAATTGTGCTGCTAAATACAGGCATGCATATGTCACTGTAATATGATTTCTTTTACTCTTGCAGGAAGACACTTTGAGTCAAATAAGATCTGTCCTCTTTTGGTTTTGTGTGGATTCTCCAAACTGATTTCCATAGACACTTGACTAATTTATACTCCCACCAGCATTGAATAAGTATTATGTTTTCCACACAGCCTCACCAGAATTTGCTATTTTTTGATTTATTCATAATAAACATTCTTTCTCAAATGAAATGGACTCTCAAAGTTTCAATTTCTTAAGTGGCTAGCAATTTTGAACATGTTTTTCATGTATTTGTTGGCCATCTGAACTTCTTAAAATTGTCTATCCATTTTAGTAGCCCATTTTTGACTGAGTCTTCTTTTGGGTACTAAATTTTGAGTTCTTTATTTATTCTCATAGTAGTTCTCTGCCTAAAGAATAATTCACAATATTTTTTCCATTTTATATATTGTCTCTTCGCTCTATTGACTGTTTCCTTTGCTGTGCAAAGTGTTTTAATTTGATATGATCTAATTTGTTGATTTTTGGTATTAATTTTTGCACAACTGGAATTCTCTTCAGAAAGTCTCTGCCTATACTTATGTTTTCAAGAATTTTACTTATTCTGTCTTAAGTAGATTATTTTCTGTTTTAATATTTATATCTTTGAACCATTTTGATTTTAGGTTATCTGCATGTGAATAGTTTTCACAGCATCATATTATAAAGAGGCTATCATTTTTCAACAAAAATTTTCTTTCTCTTGTCAAAGATCAGGAATCATTTTTGCAGCCTCTGTTCTATTCCATTTATCTGTTTTTTGATCACTGTACTTTGGTAGTATAATTTGAATTCAGGAATTGTTCTGCCTCCTGCCTTGCTTTTCTTTTCCAGGATTTCTTTTGCTTTTGTAAGCCTCTTCTAGTTCCATGTGAATTTTAAGATTATTTTTTCTCATTCTGTGAGAAATACTACTGATACTTTGATTGGATTTGCATTGAATCTGCATACCACTTTTGCAAGTGTATCCATTTTGATTGTATTTGTTATTCCTACCATGGAAAAAGGAGTATCGTTCCACTCTCTGCTTGTAGTTTTCACTGTAAAGTGTTACTTGGTTACTTGGTTAGGTTAATTCCTAGGTATATAAGTTTTCTTGATACTATTTTCAGGGTATTATTTCTCTAATTTCTTTCTTTGTGACATTATTAGTGAACAGAAACATCACTGATATTTGTGTGCTGATTTTGCATCCTGGTATGATACTGAACGTGGTGATTAATTCTAGGAGACTTACGGTGGAATTTTTTTGAGGCGTCTATGCAGAAGATCATGTCATTGGCAAATAATGATAATTTGAATTATTCCTGTTATATGTGTCACTTTTATTTCTTTCTCCTGCCTGAATGCTCTGGCTCATGTTTCGGGAATGATATTTTGGGATGGTGATAGAAGACATCTTTTAGAAGGAAAATTTTCAGCATCACCTCATTTAATATGATATTGGCCACTACTTTGCCATAAATGGCTCTCATCAGATTGAGAAAGAGGACAATTCCATACCTACTTATGGTTGTTTTTATGAATGGGCATTGGAATTTGTCAATAGCTCTGCAAATTGAGAAGATCATGTGATTTTTGTACTTGATTCTGTTTATATAGTATATTATATTTACTGATTTTCACATACTGAATCATCCTTCCATCTATGGATTGAATCTACTGGATCAGGATCTTTTTCATGATTTGTTGTATCAGTTTTC